>VZSR01003514.1:1992309-2009934 GCA_013398615.1 Brachypodius melanocephalos | reverse complement strand
GGACAGCCCTGGAGCAGGGACAGCTCTGGAGGGGACAGTTCCGGAGCAGGGCCAGCTCAGCTGTGTCACCCCGAGCAGCTCGGGGGTCTCAGGGTGACTGACAGGTCCTGCAGCACTCAGCAAACACAATGAATTCCACCCCCGCTGCTGTTCCCCGTGATTCCTCCCAGCCCTGGGGCTGCTGTCACAGCGGGGCTGAGCTGGAACCTGGAAAATCCTCGGTCAACACCCATTTAATGAAGTCTGGGATAATCTCTGCGCTGTGTGTTCGGCCTTGTTAGTGCCTCAGAGTGTAAAATATTAATTCTGTCGGGTACAGCAGCAGGATAAAAAGGTGTTTTGGTGGCGGTAATGCTCCAGGCAGGTGTGCTGGGTGCCGGGGGTGTCACTGCTGCCTCCTCCATCGCTGACAAACGGGCTCCGCATTTCTCAGCTGTCAGGGCTTGTTCCTGTCTCGTTCAGTGGGCTTGAAAATCGGGTTTTTAAATGTTTAAATGCATTCCCTGCACTGGAGGGAAGCTCCAGGAGATGTTTGGTTCCCTCCTCGAGGCCTGGGTGTGAATTGGAGCTGGGATATCTGAAATCTGGGAGGCTGAGGCTGCTGTGCAATGGGGCTGAAGCTGCCCCAGGGGTTCATAAATTCTGTCACCTCAGCTCTGTCCTGTCCATCAGAAATGTCCCTGTCCTGGTATGAAAGTGCCACATCAGCCTGATACCAGAGATCAATGTTTATAAACCTCGGGCTTTCAAATCAAACTCAAATTTTAGCTTGCTGGACTCTGCCCATCCTCACCTGGAGGATGCTGAGGGGCTCTGGACCTGCAGGGAGGAGCCGGAATTTCCAAATTCCCACCTGGAAACCTTGGGCTGGTGAGGGGAACAGCAGCCAAGGCCCTTGTGAGGCACGAGGTGCAAACCTGAACCTTAAAACTCACCCTGAATCCCCTCGTGATGAATGAATTTCAATTCCAATGAATTATCAGAGCAAACCCGATATTTGAGCATCAGCAGGAACTCGCAGCTCCCCTGCCTGCTCTGCTTGTGATGGAGTTCTCACGAGTTTCGGGTTCCTTTTGTTTGTTTTGGTTTTGTTTTGGGTTTGGGTTTCTTTCGTAATAAAAGGGCAGCTGTTGTGCTAAACGATTCCTGATAGTTTACTGTTACTGAACTATTACCGCTGAGTGCTCTGCAGAGGTTTGTGAAATACTCTAAAATATCTTTATCACGTAATATATGCAGATATTTAAGATTTAAATGCGTTGTATCCAGCGCCGCTTTTTCAAACGTTTAACACGGATTCTGACATTTTAATGGAGTGCTGTAGGTGTTCCCAGGAATATCTGCCTGAGATCCAAGGGTTTATTTACCGCTGGGGCTTTTAATGGAAATGTAAAACCGTTTCTCTTCTGGGCAGCACGCATTCCACATCAACACAACGCGAAACCCACATAAAACTCGAAAAGCTGCGAGGGCTCCAGCCTGTTTTACATAGGTTTGTGTATTTATGGGGCTGGCACACGCTCTGAAATCGGGCAGGATGATGGGGCTGCAGTAAAACACAGGCTGAGGGTTCTGGGCTGCCGTGGATGTGCTGGGATTGCTCGGTGCAAACAGCCCGAATTTGTCCAGGTGCTCCTGGCTCCTGCCTGTGTTTGCTCTGTTTTTAAGGGTTATATCGGTTACCAGCGCCACAAAGGTGTTTCATCTCTCACCGGGGGTATTTCACTGCCAGAACCCAGCCCGGGTGTGTGCAGTGTCTCATTTGGGATTGAGCTGGTGTTTACATTGCGGGTTTTAGCTGCTTTTCAAGAGCAAATTCATATTTTTTTTATGGTTTCCCATTCAGCAAAGATTGAGAGCTGCCATGGCTGGTGCAGGACATGCTGGTCTGGACTGATTTTAAGGCAAGGGGGTCTAGTGATGTGTCAGTCTCTTTATTCCATAAAACTTTATTCAACTCAGTTGAAGCTGTTTTGTTTGAGGGGTTTGTTGTGGGCAGCACAAAACCAGTTCCGTTTCCAAATCCCATTTCTTTTGTGTGCTGTTACACCTCCAGCCGCACCTCGCCCTTCCTGCCCTGCTGTCCCGGGTGTTCCTGTGGTGTGATTTATTCTGGCAGTGGGGAATTTGGGCTGGTTTGGGCTCCAGGAGTGCTCAGGGCTCCCCGGGGCTGAGGACAGAGCTGCTCCTCCAGCCTGGAGTTGCTACAGCCCTTCCCGTTTCCCCTAAATTTGCTCCACTGCCACCCCCACGCCCTGCTGGACACTCTGGGCTCTTCCCTCTCCTGCATCGCCCTGAAAGTGTTAAATTTGTCCCCCCACTGTCCCCTCTGTCCCTGCAGCAGTTATCCCAATAAATGGCACTTCCAGCCCCACTCCCTCCCCCCAGCAGCCTCTCCTGGTGCCTCTCCTGCTGACTTTTGTCCATTTTGCAGCCCTGGGGGCTCTTCAGCCCCTGCAATCTCCCCTTTACTGGACCTCTCAGGAGAGCTGGGCACGGGGTTTTTCTTCCAGCAGAAAAGAAAAAGGTTTGTTTTCCTTCAGAGATCTGGCTGGTTGTGAATAAATCAATACAGCCAGGAGGTAGCGAGGTCATGAAATAGAAACGCTGGAGCAAAGCACTTCGGAATTAGATTGCTAAACTGAGAAGAAAAAAGAAGGGAGATAACTTTGTAGTCCCACTGAATAGATAATTCCTTTTTATACAGACATGTGCTCTGGGGCCTCGCTGGGTTTGATGTGCTGCTTTGCAGCGGTGTCTGTTTTCTCTGGCCCTGTTGTCAGCAATGTTTTTAATTTGGAATGCTCGAACATGAAAGGAGAAGTTGTGAGACTTTATCACGGTGTTTGTAATCGAGGGGATGATCGTGGGGGTCCTGCGGGGACTGGGGAGGTTCACAGCCATGGAGGTGGGGGCTGAACCAGCTGGGGGGCCCACCAGGGGTGGCACTGAAATGTTTTAATGGCTCGGGGAATGTCCTGCCCCTGGGCACGGAGATCAACACATCTTTTAATTATAAACAGCGTTAAAGGAGGCAGCGGGAAGCTGTGAATCTGCTGCCTGTTGCAGTCAGTACCCAGAGACACGGCACTTTCCTTAACAGACAATTGTATTTCTGCAGAGTTTGGGGTTAAATACTGACCCAGAGTGTGCAAAAAGGTGATTCCTAAACCAATCTGAAGGGTGTTCAGTGATCCCTCAGGTCCCTCCCAGCCCAGGTCTGTAACTCCTGCAAGACCTCACAGTTACACCCTGGAAATTATTATTTCATCCATCTGGAGGCTGCTAAGGAAAAGGAACATCCTCAGGTGTTGATGATCCCCCAGAAAGGGAGAGAACGGTGAAATGACAGCCTTGGAAGGCTTTGGTTTCAATTACTGAAAGCTTCCTGTGATGATTTCCTTATCTCCCTGCGTTCCTCTATAAATGTGATCCTGCCTATCAGGACACCGCGTTAGCAAAACCCATCGTCAGCACCAGCCTTATCTAGAGAGGGGTTTTCGGTGTCAGCAGCACTTGGGTTATATCTGTGCCAATATGTTCCATGATGTCCAAATCTGCGCGCTGAGAACCGCGATCCGTGGATCTCTCTGTGTCCTTCAATGCGGATTCGGAGCTATTTGGCAAAACAAAAGTCGGGCTCAGCTTTGTATGGACAGGGATTGGAGCTGCAGCAGGATCCTTTATCTGCTCACCTATGTGTGCCCTGTCCCACCGGGACGCTCCCACCCCTAATGACTTTTGGGGTTATTAACGCTGATTTCTTCATCATTTGTGCACGGAGATAAAAAGCGGTGCTGCGGTTAATGGTAGATACTCCAAAAATGGGGATAAACTTATCTGGGATCTGATGGTGTCTTCAGCAGGCAGACAAGGCACCATTAGCAGTGGCATTTTTAGGAATGGCTCCTTATCCCGGGGATCCAAAATAGCCCGGCTGAGTCAGCTCCTTGCCCACCTCTACCTCTATAAATTGATGCAAATGTCCAGGCTGTCACCTCTCCCTTTAGACCGATTCCAAATCACACTTTAATTGCGTTTTGGTTCACCCATGAAACCCCTCCCATGCCGGCCTGCGTTCCCCCTCCGGATCTTCCACCGGTGTGAAGGTTTGGTTGGGGTTTCAGGGGGAGCAGAGCTCACAGGAGGAGCACAAATGAGGATTTCTCCCCTTGCCGGTGGATTTTGTGCAGCAAACCCTCCCTGCCTGCCCTGCAAGGGAAAGAATGACACAGCAAAGGGCACGAGCAGCTCTGGGGGTCTCAGCTGATCCCTCTGGCCACCCCCAAATCCCTCCCTTCAGGGCAGAGCCTCTCCAGCTCCCCCAGCCCGGGCTGATTTATGGGTTAGTCAGCGTGTCAGATCCCTGTAATGAGATTATATATTCAATCTAATGAAGGAAAAATATGCTCACCAGCCTGGCATGACAGTGCTGTGATTAAATGAGTCAAGAACACACTTCTCTCAGTGGATTAATTTAGGAAAAAAATATGCAGCAGGTACAGCTGACCTGCTCGGGGTGTTGTGGGGGGCTCCGGCGCAGGATTAATGGCTTGTGATGGTGTTGATAAAATAGAGATAACAAAGGCAGGGAGGCGCGTGTGCAGCCCTTGGGTTCGTGTTCAAGCCCCAGAGATCCGTGCTGGTGGAGGCTGCCCCTCCTGCTTTGAGTCTCAGGGTGGAAAGGAGGATAAAAATGTGACAAAGGAATGGGGCCACCTGCCCTGCCCATCCTCATCCTCATTCCAGCTGGAACAGTGAGGAAGATTGCTCCAGCTGGAATTTTTAGGAGCAGCAGTTCCATGTCAGAGGAAGGTGAGGAGGTTTTTGCTGCTTTTCCACCTGAGAGAGAGAGAGAAAAGCATCGCTGTGGACTGTGTTACTGGAACTCTCTGTGTGCCCTGGGTCACCGTCCCCATCTCAAACCCCGGAGCTTTTATCAGGGATCAGGAGCCCCTGGTTGTCCCCTGTGAGGAGCTGGCACTGTCCCTTTGCTGTCTGAGGTGTGGATGTGTCTGGGACTGACCGTGGGGAAGGCACAGAGCTCACAGGGCAGCAGGGGACGATCCCAAAGCAGGGACAGGAGCCCTTTGTCTGCTGAGCTCCCCAATTCTCACCGTGCCCACCAGGGCTGGGAGCTGCCTCCGGTGTCAAATCCGGTTGGAACCTCAAACGAGGTCACCAAAAAGAGCCAAAAACTCTGTCCCAAGTCTTGGGATGTTTGAATGTCCATCAGAGCAGCTCTTGGTGGATGAGTGGGGATAAGTTTTGTTTTTCAGAGGGAAGAGCTCCCTAACTCTCATAATCTGCCCAGGCTCCGGGGTGTTGAGCTGATTTGACTCTGATAATGCCATAAGCTGGTCTGTGATAATTGCTTTCTGTAATTGGGACTTTAATTGTGATGATGCTAATTGGGCTACTGCCACCCAGGGCGGGGCCGGGTTAACCCCTGCCTGCCCGAGCTGCAGGCCCTGCTGTGATCAGCCCTCCTTGGAAACTGAGCCAGAGGGGATCAGTTCTGAGCAGGTTGAATTCCAGAGGAAAACACCCAGCTCTTTTCTACAAACCTACAGCATTTTATAGCAGGTTAAAGCCTGGTTCCAGATCATCAGACTAATTCTTAAAAGAAAAAGAATTTAATTCTGTTACGAGCAGTTGTGTGAGCTCCACGGTGAGAGAAGGGAAACTCTGAGGAGTTTTGAGTTTGCTTTTCAGACTCTGCAGTCCAGACCCCACAGCTCATCCCAGTGGGGAGATGTTTTAGGTTCTTGGCTCCTTTTATTTTCCCTGGTTGCTTTGTGAGTGTTTGTGCGGGGGCTGAAGCTTCCCAAAGGTTACATCCCCGCCAGTGACAAACATCTTTTGTCATCACGACTCCTTTAAATGTATTTTTATCCCATAAATCCATGCCTCGGTTCTCCATCTTTGAAAGCCTCCATCTGCTGAGGCAGAGCAGGGGATGGCCTTGGATAAACCGGGTTTTCTTCAGGGGAGGGGGGCTGGAGTGAAGGGGGCACTGGCAGTGTCATCCTCCCCGAGAAACCAGGGTTTGATCTCACATCCCGACACTTCGGTGTTTATGTTCCGTCTGTTTAATGTTCTCCCTTTGCTGGGATCATCATTCTTTTAAATGCTCTGCTTCAATGTAAATGTTTTCATGTTTTCTGCTCGCCAAATCCCACATTCCTGACTCAGCAAACACAGGATCAGTGGGTGCGGGTGACAGGAACTTCCCTCTCACCACCCCAAAAATCGCCTGGCCCGAGGAGAGTCCAGATTTACAAACACACTTGTGAAATAATGAACTCTGGAATGCTGGCCGTGTTTGTCATTTCTCTGCCCATTTCCCTGCACATAAAGTGTGCTCACCATCGAACTCCTGTCACTTGATTTATGCCCACGCGGCCGCTCCATAATTTAAATTGAATTCCTAATTTCTCTGCTGAAACCCCCTCGGATAATTACCGTTAAGGTTAACTGCAGAAGGGGAGCTGAACAGTGAGTGGATTAGTTGGTTGTTCTGTCTTAGGCCACAGGAAAAGGGAACACAGCCCAGGGGTATTGTCCAGGGAAGGATTTGGCATGGCTGGAAAAGGATTGGCATAGCTGGAATGCACTCCCAGGGATATTGTCCAGGGAAGGGTCTGGCATGGCTGGATCACTCTCCCAGGGATATTGTCCAAGGAAGGGTCTGGCAGGGCTGGATTCAGCACAGCTGCTCGGTCACTGCTCCCAAGCTGTGCCCAGGCTCCTGCAGGCACAGGGGAAGTGTCCCCTGGCTGGGAGGGAGGGTTGGGGACAGAAGGACAGAGAGATCACAGAGGGATCACAGAGCTCCAACCTTTTCCCCATTTTCAGTGTGACGTTGCAGCTCGCCCTCAGGTAACTCCCATTCGCACAGATGTGTCAAATCGTGATTTAATTCCGTGTAGGTTGAGGTGGCCCAGAGCTGGAGCCTTTTCCAGGTGAGTTTGCAGCCCTTGGCCGGGATGAGCAGGGCTGGATCCATCCCAGCCAAGCTGGGAGTGCTGCTGTGGAGGGGAATCTGCTGCCTGGCACCAAACCTAATTGGCTTTGATGGTCAGCGTTTGCAGATTTGTTTAGGAACTGGAAAATGTACAAATTGCAGCCCATCTGCGCAGAGCTGAGTGCTAATGAATGCCTGCAGCTACCACAGCCATAAGCTCATTACCACAAAGTTCCAAGTCCTTCCACAAGTTGCTAAACAAGGTTATTCATCTGAAGGGAGTGGAGAGGGGAGTTTGACTGCAGGGCACAGCCAGAGCTCCTCCAGATCTAGAAAAGCTGTTAAAACAACCCCCTGTTCCTTGGTCTTTTAATAGAATCCGTTGATTTTGTTTCTATTTCTAATTTTGCTCTCCTGTGACAGCAGCCTGCCATGCCTTAACTATTTTCTGTTAATGTTTGGAGTGGAAAGGCGCCTTGCAGACGAGGGCTGGGTGTGCTCAGAGACGTGGGGTGGTGAACTGGGGAAGACGGATTGGAACAGCTCGTACACAGCATTTCAGGGGGTTTATGGAGCGTGGCAGCAAACACTAATGGCCTCTGTTCTCAGGGTGTTTGTATCAGCTGGGAATCTGCCGTGATGACTCGGCTCTTCCTCCGAGTGCCATGTCAGGCAATTTCATCTTCCTGTTTCTTCGCAAAAAGCGGAATTAATAATATTTATTATCCGTTTTATAGAACTGGTAGTTGTCCAAGTGTTTGACCATCCAATGCACGGTGCAGGAGCAATATGTAAAAATATTTCCTGTTCTCTCTCGGCTGAGATTTTATTCCACGTTCCTTGAGGGAAAATTAGCTTTTCTAAGTCACCAGCCAAAGGAATCGTTTCCCCATCCAATTAATGAGGTGATGAGGTGCCTTTGGCCTGCTCCACCTTCTCCTGTGCTCCCCCCGCCAGGTGGAGTGGCTGAAGAACGAGGAGCCCATCGACTCCAACCTGGACGAGAACATCGACACCAGGGCCGACCACAACCTGATCATCCGGCAGGCGCGGCTCTCGGACTCGGGCAACTACACCTGCATGGCTGCCAACATCGTGGCCAAGAGGAGGAGCCTGTCAGCCACCGTGGTGGTCTATGGTCAGTGACAGGGCCTGGGGGCACGGGGGCTGTGCCTGCACTGCTGCCCCGCTGGGATCTCTGCTGCTCCTCTGTTGGATTGTGCCTTTTTCTGGCCCAGAGATGGGGCATTTTAAAAAACTTTTATTCAGTTTTCAGTCTCACGAGAAGGGTGAGACAATGCAGGTGTTGTATTTCATGCCACCATAAGCAGAAGTCAAACTATTTCCTAATTACAATGCGTTATAAGCGTTTCTTGGCCTATCAGCTTTTGCTGCTAATGCCGTAAGGGCAATCACCTAAAATCACCCCTCATGGGTCTTACTACAATGCATTTTCAGAGCTTTATTTCTCCAAAGTATCCAGTCTATTTGCAAGGCCATCCTTGGAAACTTGTTTCCAGTTCCATTTCTCCCTCAACGATGTCTGTCCTATCCCACAGCATTTCTAAGTCAGCATTTTCAATCTCACAGTTTGCACACAGATCCACAAGACCGTGTGAGCCTTCTGTCAGGCTTTGAGAATCCTCTACAAATCCATTGCCCACATTTCCCCTTCTCCACAAATCCGTTTCCCGCACTATTGCTGCACCGATTCAAACCTGGTGCACACGGGATCCCCCAGTGAGCCCTTCCCGCCGGGATGGGGTTGGGTTGGGTGCTGGGGGGCTCTGGCACGGCCCCACAGCCCCCCACGTGTGGGTGTTTTGCAGTGAACGGGGGCTGGTCCTCGTGGACGGAGTGGTCGAGCTGCAACGCGCGCTGCGGGCGGGGCTGGCAGAAACGCTCGCGCACCTGCACCAACCCCGCGCCCCTCAACGGGGGAGCCTTCTGCGAGGGCATGTCCGTGCAGAAAATCACCTGCACCTCCCTCTGCCCCGGTGAGTGCCCCGCGGGAGGGAGGGCTCTGCGAGCCACGTTTGGGGGAGAGAATTCAGTAGGAGTTGGGAAGGGAGCGGAAAATGCAGCCGCGTTTAGGTTGAGCCCGGTGTGGGTGTGGGTGCAGTGCCAGGCATCTGTGGCCAGGCTGGAACCCACCCTGGCACCATCAAAACACCCCCAGGACAGCCACTGGCTCCGGGCAGAAATCTCAGGCCTGGGTGGGGGTCTGGGGTTAGCTTAGAGAGGGAAGCTGATGTGAACAACACCAGACAGAGAAGCACAGAAACCCGAGCTGAGAACTTCGTTGAAAGCATCATTTATCTCACGAAAGTTGCTCTGAAGTGTATTAGACGTGGAGTTATGGAGGAGAGAGATGAAACAGCAGGATTCCCTGGCGGCAGGGCAGAGCTGACCGTGTCCCCCTGTCCTCGCAGTGGACGGCAGCTGGGAAGCGTGGAGCGAGTGGTCGGTGTGCAGCCCCGAGTGCGAGCACCTGCGGGTGCGCGAGTGCGCGGCCCCGGCGCCCAGGAACGGCGGCAAGCACTGCGAGGGGCTGAGCCAGGAGTCCGAGAACTGCACCGAGGGGCTGTGCATCCAAGGTGAGCTGCCGCGGCCTTTGAGGGGGCAGCTCAGGGCTGGGCTGTGTGGGTGGGGCTCTTGTGTCTGAGTTATTCCCCTGAAAACGGACGCGGTTTGCCGTGCGCCGTTTGGAATTTTCCGGGTCGCTGGATTTGTGTTGCGCGTTCTTTGCCCGTGAACGATCGGGTGATGCTGAAACCCCAGATCCAGGCGGTTTGCAGGGTGTAACTCCGACCTCCACAACCAAACGTGCTCCTCAGCTCTGCCTTTCCTCACAAGCAAACGGGCAAAGCCCCCCAGGAGAGCTGCGGGTGCAGCAGCCGGTCAAGGTCGGAGTTTGCTCCGTTTTTTTGCCTTTCAAAGGAGTTAAACCCCGGCAAATCTGCAGCTCCCTGGGAAAGGCTTTGCCCTTCACCGGTGTCTGGGAAGCAGCTGGCTCTGGGAAGAAGCACGGGGAGTTGGGCAGAGCAGCCCTGCAGCTGTGCGGGCTCCGCACACGGGAGGAATTGGTGAATTTATCCCTGCCCTGAGCCCACTCCTGTCCCTGTGGAGGAGCTGTCACCTCGTCAGGTGGAACAGCAGACCTGGGAGCCATCAGGAGTGCCAGGGCTGGGGGATGTAAACGAGGATGTGTCTGTTTGCTGTAATGTTGTGTTTAACCAGCCCTCTGTCCTTGTTTCTATGCTTCTGCATTTTTCTCTTCTAAACAAAATGAACTTCTTTTTTTTTTTTTCCTCTGAGATTTTGATGCTTTCCCAGTGGCAGAGAGCATCCTGTGTATTTGTTCAGGCTTCAGAGATACCTGAGCAGAGACCTGTAATCAGATTTTGCTGGGGCTTGGTGGGAGGGAACACTCAGCACTCTCCTGTGGATCCCAGCACTCAAAATTCCCAGGGCTACAGAACATCTCCAAGGTGTCCAAGGACAGAAATTAAATCAAATTTGTTTTTTTTCCTTTCCTGTGTTCTAAGAAAGGATAAACAGAGAGGGTTTGGGAGCAGTGCCGTTCACTTTGGGGTCTGTGCTGATCCTGGGGTGTTGCCTGGGGTCTCTTCTCTCTTCCCTGTTCATTGGTGAATGCCTGCCCTGCATCAATCCCAAATCCATCCCAGTGCCCTTCAGCATACCTGTGGGGTCCTGGCAGCAGGATGTGTGGGACAGGCATGAGGAGGAGCAGCTGAGGCTGCACGGTGGGGGTGTGACAGCCGCAGGGATCCTGCCACCCCCTCTGTGCTGTCCCCAGGTCAGGGTCAGGCCAAGGTGGCCCCACCCAGGTCACTGCCTGCAGGAGCACTGTGAGTGGGAAATGCTCCTACCCTGCCCCAAAGTCCCTCCTTTCCCCGCTGTGGGGTCCTGTGGCAGCCCGGGGGTCACCCCACACCTGACCCCTGCCTGGGGGCACAGGGACAGAGCCAGGACTGCGCCAGGGACCCCTCAGCACAGAGGGAGCTGGGGCAGCTCTGCCCTGCCAGGCCTTTGGGATCACACAAACTCATTTGTCCTTTTCCTGGGCTGGGGAGGCCCTGGAGTCACAGAATCCTGGGCTGGTTTGGGTGGGAAGGGATTTTAAAGCCCAGCAGGGCCACTTTCCTCCATGGACACCTTCCCCTGTCCCAGTGGCTCCAAGCCCCATCCAGCCCCCCCAGGCTCTGCTCCATTTCCCTGTGGGTTCAGCAGGTCTGGGGTGCTCCGTGTCTCCTGCTCCTTCCATCCCCAGGTGTGACCCTGTCCCTCGTCCATGTCCCCAGCTGTCCCTGTGTCCTTGTGTCACATCGTTTTAGGGCTCTAATTGCTTTCTCAGCTGACAGGAATTGGTGCAATTACCCTATTTTTTAAAAATCTCTTCTCCCCCGTTCATCTTCCAGTATTTGCCGTTCCTGCTCCGCTCCTCATCCCGTGGGGAATTGTGGAGGAAATGCAGCCCTGAGCCACAGCAAACCAATCTCGTGGAGGTTTTTTATCAGGCACAACTCATTAACTTTGCTCCTTCTGTGAGGCAAAAATAGAAACATTCCTTTGGCTGACAAATAAGGACTGAGCTGAGAGGGAGGGTGGGAGTGGAGGGTGCCAGGGGAGAACCAGCCTGGACCTGGCTGGGAAAATCCTGATCCTGGGGATGAACGCTGAGATCTGGAGGCAGGGAATGAAATGGGGATAAAATGGATCAACGCTGAGGTTCTTTATTCTGTCTCTGACTGAATAATTTGGGAATAACCCCTAGACAGCACAGGGGAGCATCCCAGAACTCCCTTTGTCCTAGGCGGATCCTGATGGTCCCATCCTCACTGAGGAGCAACTGGAAGAGCTTTTCCTTCAGGGAATTCCTCCTGGGACTTGTAGCACTCGTGTAGATCCAAGCTTGGATGCAGGAGGGAGATTCCCGTGGGGTTTGATGGAGATGAAAGGGTTCCAGGGCTGCCAGATCGATTCCCTGGGCTGCAAAGGTCTCTTTGAGCCCAGACTGTCCCAGCCCCTTGCTGGCTCCCTGCACCTTTGTTCTCTCTGTGTTTATTCCCTCCCAGTATTCCCAGCTGGATGCTTTGCCAGGGTGGATTTCTCTCTCTCTCTCCTGCAGAGGTGAAAGCTTTCTCTTTGCTTAATAAAAGAGATGGGAGGTTTTTTTGAGAGCTTTTTGTTTTACTTTTATCTGTTTACTTTAAAGTTATTTTTCCTGACTTCAAAACCTATTGATTTCCTCTCCCAGCGCCCAAAACCAAAACAAACAAGCGGGGCCACGAGGACTGACCTGCAAACATGTTTTTCCTAATGCACCCCGAATAATCACAGAACAATCGCAAATCATTTCATTTTCCATTTTCCAAGCAGCTCTGCTGCTGTTGCCAGGAGGCTCCTGGGTCCAGGCATCTCCATTTTCATGGAAATGCTTTTCTCTTTGCAGTTTGGTGCAGACTCAGCTCTGCTCCTCCTCTCTGGGGGCTTTTGTGCCTCATTTTCCTGCAAAATCAACGCCAATCTTGGGCAGGGAAAACCCAACTCATCCCAGCAGGTTTTGGCAAAGCCAAAGTCCATCGATCCTTCTGGGTTAGGTTCTTCTAAACTGAGCATCCTCACAAACATCGAAATGAAGAGAAGGAGCCTCAAAATCCACCTGAGTCTCCCAATTTTAGGCATTACTTGGGCAGGTTTTAGGTTATAAATGGTGCCTCAAGTGCTTGGCATGAGGGAGGCAGGGAAGGCTCATTTTTGAGAGCTGCAGTCCCATAAAAAACCCTTTTTTATCCCATATTTCCATCTCTTGGGGCCACATGGATGTGTGTGCTCATATACACACAGAGGTGCCATTATTGGGGGTGTTTAGGTACAAAAACATGAATAAACTGGGCATTTCTGTATCCTGTAACTAATTTAAGTGCCCATCAGCAGCCTGGCCCTACATCAAACACACAAAGGAATCGTTAATTCTGGCCTGAGTCTCTTTGCCAATGATCCACTGCAAGGTATCGAACTTCCTTCTTGCTGAGGTGTAAATAAACAACAGCATCCAATAGAGCCAACAAATAACCTGAATTAACCAAGTGAGAAATTGCTGCGGAGGAACTTCCTGAAAGGGATTTAGGGAAGAAAAAAAAAAAAAAAAAAAAAAAGGAAGATGAAGAGAAAAACATGGAGAACATAAAATATTCACATTGTCAGCAAACGAGGAGAAAATGTTTCATTTATAGAGTGAGACAGAAGCAATATAGGAAATAGATATGCTCCATGTAAATTTATTAAGTGCAACTTTCTCTCTCTCTCTCTCCCTCTCAGATAAAAAACCTCTTCATGAAATAAAACCCCAAAGTAAGTTCTTTTTTTTTTTTTTTTTTCCTCTTGTAAATATGATTTTCCTCATCTTCTCTGCCGTTCGGGTTATTTGTTTAGGAGCTAAGTAGGAGCCAAGGCTTTATGAGAGGCTTTAGCATCTGCTGAAAGCATCTTTGGCACAGCTGAGGGAGCCCAGGTTCGGTGTGAGCTCAAACTCAGCAGTTCGTGTCTGACAGGGAGCCCTGTCGGCTTGGGATCCATCTCTGGAGCACTTGGAGTCAGAAAAAAACGGAATTAATGAAAAATTTCGGGGTTCCTGGTGCAGATCTGGTTCTGCTGCTGGCTCTGAGCTCGCTCAGCTCCCTCCTGTCCCACCTGGAGAGGGTTTCTGTGTCTGTCCCTGTGCCTGGGGATCCAGCACTGATCATCAGTGGGGGACACGGAGCTGACGGAGCTGCTCACGGAGCAGGAACTGCTCCAGCACTTCCTGACTCACCAGGGATGCAAAATCAAAGCCAATTCTGAGGATAATCGAGGTGCAGCCTGTCTCACTGGATGATCTTGTACCTGAAGCCCTGACTTGTGATCCTCATGCTCGAAGAGTGAGGAGAAGGATGCAAAATCAAAGCCAGTTCTGGAGATAACTGAGGGACAACCTTTTTCATTGACTGATCCCTCACCTGATTCCCTGACTTGTGATCTTGTGGATGAGGAGAAGGATTCAAAATCAAAGCCAATTCTGAAAATAATCAAGGGACAGCCTGTCTCACTGACTGATCTCTTACCTGGGTCCCTGACTTGTGATCTTGAGCTCCAAGGATGAGGATAAGAATGCAAAATCAAAGCCAGTTCTGGAGATAACTGAGGGACAACCTTTTTCACTGACTGATCCCTCACCTGATTCCTTGACTTGTGATCCCAAAAAGGACTTTGGGCCGCAGGAGTGCTGGGGAACTCGGGAAGGGGAGCTGGAAGAACCTCTGGGATGTCCTGCCCAGACCCCAGGATCTCCCCTCCCTGCTGGAGCTGGGGAAGGGCGCCCTGCACAGCGCTCCTTGTAAATGAGATAATTTCATCAATTACCTCTCCTAATGCACTAAACCAAATGTTTCATTTTCTGCTCCCGCACATCTTAAATTATCTTCAGGTGCTTTATGAAACTTAATCATAGTTAATAGAAACTTCATTACCATCAAACGCGCTTTCAATAAATGTTGTGTAACAGTGGCAGGAGGTGCAGTGACAAATGGGCTGCAATTACCACAAACAGGGATCCTGGAGCAGAAAAGGATAAAACTGGCGGTGCCTGCCAGGCTCCCTCCCGCCCCGGGGCCGGGAGGATGCAGCTCATTAAGGAGTAATTGGTGGGCTGTAAATGTTTGCTTGTCTAGGTTGTTTGGTTGGTTGGTTTCCGCTTTGTTCCCGTTGTGGGGGGAAAAAAATAAAAGCAGAATTTCCCCTCTGTCCTCCAAATTTCCCACGCCTTCCTCCTTCCCTTAATTTCTAATCTCCCACGGAAGGAGTTCTCCAAAAGAAAGGATCAGAAGGTGAAGAGGTAAAAATTATTTTGGAAAAAAAACCCCGACAAAACCCAGAAAACGGCGGTTGTTTCTAAAGAAACGCCAAAATCCTAATCCTAAAAAGAAAGGCTCCTTTCCCATGGAGTTGTGTGCCACGGGAATAATTCGAGGAATACTGAGTGGCGCTGGGTGTGCCCTTTTAGCATAAAGCTGTTTAAAAACCCCACCAAACCCTGAAAAGGATCCTTTGCCTCTGGTCTCTGCTCCCTGAGGTTTGTGGTGAGTTTTCCCTGGGTGACTCTGACAGGTGACCACGGAACAGAGCAACGACCGCTTTATCCCAGGGAAGGAACCTCAGCAAGAACCCCTGGGAGAGCCTTTCATCATTAAATTTATAGACCAGCGTCCAATTCAAGCTCTGGAGACACTTCGGAGTCAATGAAAGGAAAATTTTTCTCCTCAGAAAGGTTTTGCTTGAGTCAAACCGCTCCTTTTTTTCTTTTTTATTTTATTTTGTTGTTGTTGTTGTTGTTGTTCCATGCCCTCCCTCTCATCTTTAACCCATGTACAAGAGTTTAAAAGGGGGGAAAGTGGGATTGCCTGACATGGGAATCGATGGGAAAGGAGATTTAGAGTCAGAAATTGCAGACACAGAGAGCACCTGAGCAGTGGCCCCCGCTCTCTTTGAGGGCAGAACAGCTCCGGGATTCTCCCCCGCTGCTGCCCTGGGCGATGGAAGCTTTTCCAGGATATTTCTGCATCTCCCAGAAATGGTGGACTCAATCCACCATCCCTGCAAGGCAGGAAGGGCAACCCACGGTTTCAGCACTTTCCTTTTTTCACAGCAATGATCCAAAGGGAAGAGTTAAAGATGTTTTGTGGTGCGATAACCGCGAGCTCTCGATGGCTCCCCGGGAAGGGAAAGACCCCGATCGTTCCCGGGATTCTGGAGATCCAGCCCCTCCCTCTCCCCCACCTCATTCATGCCTCTAATTACCCACAGAAATGAAGTCAACAATAGCGTTCCGTAATTAATTCCCTGTAACAACAAAGCGACTCGGGACTAGGAAATTGGAAGAAATAGAAATGTAATTATTGCCTGTATTTCCCTTTTCTGCACCTGGTGCTGGGGAACAAAGCAGAGCAGTGCAAGTGGGGCTCTGGGTTGGGGTTTGTGTTGTTCTGGTTTGATCTGAGGCGTTTCCAGTTTGTCTTTGTGACCCTGGGGGTTTAAATTTGCTTTTTTTTTTCTGTCTGGCCTCTCCCATTGTCACCTTGTCAGCCGGTATCTCACTCTCTGCAATCCCCAACTGAGCCTAAAACGCTTAAAATTCTCTTTACAGCATTTTTCAAGGGGGGATATAATGGGAAAAAAAATGAAAAAATACCTTAGAAAGAAAAAACCACTTCTCTTTTAGCGATTGCTTTGGTAGAACCGTGTGCCAATGGAATTGTTCCAGGAATTGTTCAGTTATTCTTGAATTTTGTAACCTTACAAGTTTGTTCAATTGGTGGTTTCCTGGCCTGCCACGAGGGTGGATTCCTCCTCAGAGCTGATGTTTCCATGCAAACTCTGTGGTTTTTCCTTTTCCTTCCCACCAAGCCGTGAACGTGTTAAAAGCAGAACCATTTTTTCATTTGGAGATTACTTGAAAACAGAGCAGAAATTTTGCAGGATCGTTTTCTTGATTAAGCGGTTCTGGTGCTGGTAAAACTGACACCAGAACATTTCTTTGGGGTTTGTGGGGTGCTGGAATCTCGTGGTTGGGGGTGACTGGGACCAGCTGGAGAGTGGGGATCAGAGGGATGTTTTCTGCTAAGGATGTTTGAACCAAACCTTTGATTTTTCTTTTGATTGGAGTTGAAATTCACTGCCAGCCTTGCTCCCAGCACCCGGAGCAGGGTTTGGGGTTTTGGTGCTGCCATTCCTGGGGCATCTCCCTGCTGGGAGGGAGCTGTGGGTGCCCAGCCCCTTCCCGGACACCCACCTGGGGCTGGTGGCATTTTCAGACACCTCTTTTCTGTGAGGAAGTGTTGAGCCGAGGAAACGCTGCCCAGAGGTGCTCGTTCCTTTCATCTCAACACCCTGAAGTTCCACGTTCGTTTTCAAAACTCAGCTAAAATGAAATTATCTGGCTTTCAGCAGAAAAGCACAACAGAAGCCTCCTCCCAAACAGTAATTAAGCAATTTCCATAATTGGCTATTTATTAAACGCTGATTTTAACTTTTCACCCTGTTTCTGTGCAGTGCAGTTCATTTACTGACACTGAGCACTCTGGGTTTCCCAGTTATTTTTTGTTGCGCTCCTTGGCCATGAATAAATCCAGTTTCTGTTCCTGGGGCTCTGCCGGGCAGGGGAAGCCCCCAGCAGGAACCAGACCCTGCCCAGGGTGGGCTCTGAGCTCCCTCCTCCACCCTGGAGCTGGGAATTCAGGGATGCACCCCAGGACCCTCGAAGGGGACGTGCCAAAGTGATTTAATTCCACGGTGCACTGTCCCAAATCCCAGCAGATGGAGGAGAGCAGGAGGGGATATTTCACTTAGGGAATGTTGCAGCCTTCCTTTGGGTTCATTCTGTCGCTGCAGCGAATTCCTCCTCTTTGCTCTGGGAGTTTGAAGCCGCAGGGAGCTGGGGTTGAGCTCCTGGCTGGGGACAGCCCCAGGGGGATTCGGTCTCCAGCAGCTCCCAGAGGCTGAGGGTGCTCCCGGGGCTGTGGGATCTCCTCAGCCGGGCTGGGATGGAGCTGCTGCTGATCCCAAAGCTCACCCAGCAGAGACAGAGGGAAGGAGGGGGA
>VZSR01003514.1:1964150-1992209 GCA_013398615.1 Brachypodius melanocephalos | reverse complement strand
GTCCCCGTGCTGACCCTGTTGTGTCCCGCAGATGTGGAGCGCGGCGGGGACATCGCGCTGTACTCGGGGCTGGCGGCGGCGGTGCTGGCGGTGGCCGTGCTGGCGCTGGGGGTGACCCTGTACCGGCGCAGTCAGAGTGAGTACGGCGTGGATGTCATTGATTCCTCTGCACTCACGGGAGGCTTCCAGAGTTTTAATTTTAAAACAGTCAGACCAGGTTAGTGCGGCGATTTCCTTTCCTTCTCTGCGCAGCCCCCACGGCTCAGGCTCCTGCCTTTGGGGAGGGGGTTTGGGGCAGCCAGGGCAGGGACGGGGACCCTGGAATTGGCTCTGCTCTGCCCCACAGACACAGAATCCTCCTTGGCCACGCTCCAGGTGCTGTAGAAACGCCGTGCCCAGCTCCCTGCAGTGATTTAGGAGAAGCTCAGACTAAAGCAAAGCAGCCAGAGCAGAGCAAGGCCGGGCAGCACAGCTGTGGTTCCTCCTGTTCTCAGCCACAGAGCTTTCCCTCAATCCACAAAAAGGGAATATTCTCTCCCTGGCAATCTGAGACCCCCCAGCTGGATGTGTTTTGTAGCCTGCTGCAACACACAGACCCCGAGGTCTGTGGGAGATAAACCCGTGTAAGACCAGACCCCTGAAGCGCCAGGAAAAAACCCACCAGTGCCATAAAACACAGACAAAGCACTTGCTAAAAGCAGCGCTGAGGTTTTCAGGAATGTTTTTTTTTGCCTTTGAACAGGAAGGTGGGGAGGGAGAGGAGCGGGGCTGAAAGCAGGATGTTTATTGATTCCGAGCTGCCGTTCCACCTCAGACCTGCCGGATTGTGGGTGGGTGGGAGCGTGGGCGGGCTGTGAAAGTGTCCCCGTGTCTCTGTTCTCTCTTCAGAAAAGGGAAATATGTTGCAGAGTTTGTTTGGGGGGGGTTGGTGGTGTTGTTTTTTACAGTTTCTTTATTTCCTGGAGACGTTCCTCAACCAAGCATGACTTGCAAGAAATCGGGACAAGGGCTTGGCAGGCAAGGACGTTTGAAGGAGGTTCATTCATCCATTGCTAAATCCAAACCTTTAATTAGGGCTCTGTAAATCTCGATGACTGTCTCAAACAGGAACGTTTTCCTTTGTGGTTCAGTTTGAACCTTGTTTTGAGGCTGGGGAATTGCCTGCTTGGCTTAATGCTAAAAACCTTTCACTCTGGATGCTCTGAAAATACCCAACTAACCAACCAGAGAAAAAGACCCCCACCACAAAACCAAACAGCCAGAGAGGATTCAGGCCCTAAATCAACACACTCCTCGTTTTTTCAGAGTGTTTTTTGAGGTAAAATGCCTCAAAATTAATAACTGTGGTACCTTCCTGTGTATCAGTCTTGTCCCACCTCCCTGTCAGCCCAGTTGTCCTCAGGGTTTGTGTTCGAGGGCTGCAGGAAGATGTTGTCACCCGGTGGGGTTTGATGTAAAGGAAAGAAAACAACCAGAGAGGGAAAAGGGCAAAGACAGGAACGTGAATCCAAAACAAAGGGGGCTCCTCCTTGGATTCCTGCTCAGGTGTGGCAAACACCGAGTGTCAGATCTCTGCAGGACCTGTCCTGTTCTCTGCCCTGGCCTGGGATGGTCCGGGGCTCAGAGCTCGGGGAGGGCAGAGCAAGTGCCAGAGGGGACCAGGGAGGGCTTGGGGTGGGATTCCTGAGGTGTCCCCTCCATCCACACCCAGCTTTGCTCCTGTCCCTGCAGGTGATTCCTGTTCCCACAGGTGATTCCTGTTCCCACAGGTGATTCCCTGCCCCTGTCCCCACAGGTGATTCCTGTCCCCACAGGTGATTCCTGTCCCCACAGGTGACCCCTGCCCCTGTCCCCACAGGTAACTCCCTGCTGCTGAATTCATCCCTGCAGCCCGAGCTGACGGTCAGCAGGACCTACAGCGGCCCCATCTGCCTGCAGGACCCCCTGGACAAGGAGCTGATGACGGAGTCGTCGCTGTTCAACCCCCTGGCCGACATCAAGGTCAAGGTGCAGAGCTCCTTCATGGTGTCCCTGGGCGTCACCGACAGGGCCCAGTACCACGGCAAGGCTCACCCCGGCACCTTCCCCCACGGCACCCCCCGGGCCCTGGGGACGGTCCAGGCCAGGAACAAGGCCATGTTCATCCACAGCCTGGCCTCCATCTCCAGCAGCAGCCAGCTCAGGAGCACCGCCCTCTTTGGGCACCTGGGGGGACGCCTGGTGGTCCCAAACACAGGTGGGTGGCTCCTCGCTCCTGAAAGCACATAAAAGGATTTGAGATCAGGCTGCCTGATGTGGTGTTTTATAACTAAACTTAAAAAAAAAAAAAAAAAAAAAAAAAAAAAAAAAAAAAAAAAAAAAAAAAAAAAAAAAAACCACCAGGAAAGAAGAAACAGGGGCCCTGTTAATGCAAATTTTGGGAAGTAGGGCACGGTGCCCACACAGGACACGAGCGATCAGAGGGAAGCCTGGGCTGAGGACTGAAGAGGCATTATGCCTGTTTGAACTGTTTTAAATTACTGCCTCTCTTGATGTCTTCAGCATGAAAGTGCCATTAATCAAAGCTGTGCCTTGCTTGGATGCTGCTCCAAAGGAGAGGCTCCCCGGGAAGGGTCGATAGCGGATCAGAATCTCGTGTAAGGGGCTCACAATCCAGGAGCAGCCCCACACCCTGCCTGGGGGGCACAGAGACAGCAGCCAGGCCTGGGGACAGCCCCACTGCCCTCCTGCCTGCCTATTTTCCCCTTTCTTGGAGCCAAAACCTCCCCAGATTCCCACAGCAGAGCCCTTCCTGTCCCAGGCTGGCGCTGGGATGCTCCCTCTGCTTTGTGGCACGAGTTTTGTCACCTCAGGGCTTTGTGGGACGTGTTCCAGAGCTGTTTGTGAAACAATCAGAGCCCAGCAGAGGCTGTCAGGGTCACGGCCCTGCCGTTGTACCCCTGTGTTTGCCTCACCCCAAATCCCAGCCCTTACCTGGGGCATTTTCGCTCCCAAAAGGCAGCACGAAAAATGCAGATGCCCCATTGCCAGCCAGGGGTTATCACCCCTCAAACCCCAGCGACATTTATTCACTTTAAATTCAGCTCCGCTCTCCTTTGACCAGTGGCTCCAGGATTATCTGCTGCTCTCTGCTCCAACTGGATGATTTAGAGCTTTATCCTTCATGTCCCACGAAACGGGTGCTTTAAAGGTTACCGCGAAAAAAAAAACGTGGCTTGTGTTTAGAGAGGATTGATAACGGTGACGAGCCGGGCATGCACAACGTGGGGAATGTTTTCATCTCTCCACAGGCTGGGTTTGTGCTGAGGGAGGAGCACTGCAGAGGCACCAAGTTAAGGCACCAGTTAAGAATTCCCTCATACTGTATATTTAGCTGCTTTATGTAACGGCAGCCCCATCAATTAGATTATTAAAATATGTATTTGGTCCACTTGCAATTTTATGTAATTCTCGCGGCTTTTATGTAAGATCGGCTGCGCCAAGCAGTTGTGAATTCCAGCGTGGTGGAGTCAGTGCCTCGCTGAGGCTCAGAATTGTGGCAAATCCACCTTGCCCCTCTCCTGAGAGGGAGATAAAGCAGTTAAATTCCAGTGGGGCCCTGTGGAAAACTCCCCTGTTAACTGCTGAGCCTCTCTGGTGGTGTCAAAGGAGAATGGGGTGGCTTGGGTGCAGGAGCTGGGGTGTGTGGGGGCACAGGGGTGATCTCAGAGCCCTGGAGGTGCTCTCTGCATGGGGAGAGTCCCTGGGATGCCACAACGGGCAGGTTTGGGTTCAAAGCTGGAACAAGGCAAAGAGCTTTCAAGAGGCTTTTTGGGAAATGAGATGTCTTTTCCTTGAACGGAGAAGTAACAGCTTTATCTCCTTTGATAATTGATGTTCCTTTCATCTGATGACGCTGCCATGAGAAGCAGGAAATCAGAGGAACATTCTCTAGCAGGAATTCAGAGGAACATTCCCTGGGAGGAGTTCAGAGGAACATTCCCTAGCAGAAACTCAGAGGAACATTCTCATCAGGAATCCAGATGAACATTCCCAGCAGGAATTCAGATGAACATTCTCATCAGGAATCCAGATGAACATTCCCAGCAGGAATTTGGTGGAACATTCCCTACAGGAACTCAGATGAACATTCCCTATCAGGAACTCCGATGAACATTCCCTACAGGAATTCAGATGGACATTCCCTACAGGAGCTCAGACGAACATTCCCATCAGGAACTCAGATGAACATTCCCTACAGGAACTCAGATGGACATTCCCTATCAGGAATTCAAATGAACATTCCTATCAGGAACTCAGATGAACATTCCCTTAGTGCTGCTCCCTCGGGGTGGTTCCCTGTCCCTGCCATCCCTGCCCTTCCCCAGGGTCACTCCTGCCCTTGTTCTTTTCCAGGGGTCAGCCTGTTGATTCCCCACGGAGCCATTCCAGAGGAGAGTTCCTGGGAGATCTACCTGGCCGTCACCCAGAGGGAGTCCAGGTGAGAGCTCCAGGATTGAGGATCTGCCTCCTTTCCTGGCTTTGGGATGGAACAGGAGGAGTCACCCCTGGTCCCCATTGCTGGCGTGACCACCCTGCTGTCACCCTGAAAGGGACACAAAAATGTTCCTGGGGTTCTGCTCCTGTGAAATCCATGGAATTCCTGTTCCTGCTGCTGCCTTCTCCTCTCCCTGCTCAGGAGGAATTCAGCACCTGCACCTTGGGCTCTGGGGGTGCTTTGATTTTTTTTTTTAGCCTGAGAATCCTGCAGGCACTTGGAAGCACCGAGGCCTCAGCAGAATTTGTTATTGTGACACTCGAGAGAGGAAAAAAAGAAATCGGCCTTTTTTTGTTACCTTTTGCGTTGTGCCTTTTCTTTTTCTCCCCTGCAGCTCTCCCTCTCACCAACACTCGTTCACACAGACTGAGGGGAGAGCTGGAACATTCCAAGGTTTTTTCTGATGCGTTTCCTGAGCACCCACAGCACAGCTCCACGTCGGGGTGTCACCACGGGCACTGCAACCGGGTATCCAAGTCAGCTTGGCATTTTCTCCTTTTTATATCCTGGTTTTACTCTTGTATCTTCTTATTTTTATCTTGGTTGAGGTCCTTTCCCTAATTTTTTTTCTTGGTTGAGGTTCCTCCTGTCACTTTTCATCGTGGAAACACCATTTCTTCATTTGAAGAGGGAGCTGCGTGCCCAGTAATTCAGAAACCAATCATGGGGATCACAGGACCCAAACGAATTAAAATACGATCAAAATTAACCAAAATTAAAACACAGCCAAACAGCAGGGCAAGAGGTTTCAATTGCTGGCTCGGTGTCCAAGGGAGTCTCCTCCACCCTGGCACTGCTCCTGCCCAGGGGTTTATTCCAAGAGCTCCAGGAAACACGTGGATGTGGGGCTGGGTTCAGCTTGGTGGAGAATACAGATGGGTTTTCAAAGCAGGGAGATCACACTCAATCTGGAGAAATTTATGAGCCTGTGTTTTTTTAAACCATAATTTGTTTTATCTTCGCTCCTGTGAAAATGTTGTTGATGGCAGCGTTTGAAGGCAGAGCACGGTGGGGACGGGAGCAGCTGGTGCTCGGAGCAGGGCTGGCTGGCACAGAGCAGTTTCGGGGCTGGATTTGGGTTAAACAACTCCAAATGCATTTTAAATACCGGAGTCCTAAACTGACCGGCCTCTGATTGGAGTTAGATGGGGTCTGATGGGTTTGTTTCGTCTCCAGCCGCCGCTGCCACGCCAAACCAGCAGAAACGAGCCGATGAGGGAGGTGCTTGGATTTGAACTGAAATGTTTTCAGTGAATTCTCACTCCTGACAGCCACTCTTGTCTTTGCTGCCCCAAGCCTGGAGCCCGAGAGCCCCGAGGTGCTGCTGGGGCCCGAGGTGAGCTGCGGGCCCCCCGAGCTGGCCGTCAGCACCCCGTGTGCCCTGACCATCCCACACTGCGCCCACGCCGACCCCCAGCACTGGAGCATCCACCTCAAAAGGAGGACGCAGCAGGGGAAGTGGGAGGTAAGCCCGGAGCCAGCCCCTCGGAAATGGGATTACTGACCCTTGGAGGTGAAGAGGTTCTGGCAGGGACAGACACAGAGAAACAGTTACAGCAAAAAGGTTTTGAGTTTTGTGGAGGAGCAGCAGGGTCGGTTTGTGGTGTTTTGCCAAGAAGCGCAAAAACTTAGGGCTACAAAGACCAGCCATGGCTGTAGCCTGTCCCTCTGTCCCTCTGTCCCTCTGTCCCTCTGCCCTTCTGTCCCTCTGCCCTTCTGTCCCTCTGTCCCTCTGTCCCTCTGTCCCTCTGCCCTGCCCCTCCCTGAGCCCCTCCCTGGTTTTTGCTCTGCTCTCAACCACCCCCAGCCCCGTTTCCCTCAGTCCTTGGGCAGCCCCAGCAGTGCTGGCCTCAAACAGCCTGGGCCACTGAGGGGAGGGACAGATGGACAGAGGGACAGAGGGACATGGGGACACAGGGCAGGACTGAGCAGCAGAGGCAGAGCAGAGGGAATTTTTGAGGAAGGGAAACGTGGCTGTAATTGGTGTTCTGGAAGGCAGTCAAACCCCAGCCATTGTTCAAGGTTTGCTTATTGACTTTAACCTTCAAGGTAATTTTTTAACTTGACATTGTGGGGGAAAAAATTAGCCAGCAAGTCAAGAGCACTTGAAAAAAAAAAAGCTGCTAAAATTGCTTAGGCATCATCATTATTATTGTATGTACACAGCGAGCTCTGCACAGGGCATGGCCATAAATCCTCTGCTGACTCAGGGCTAAATTGGGAATATTTACTCAGGGAAGCAGTCCCCCCTTCTCCCCTTCCCCAGGAGTGCAGCCTGGCCCTCAGCAACACTCTGAATAAAAATAAAGCATTAATGCCATGACTCCTATTGTCGAGGCCTATTGATTCCACTTCGCTTTATTCTTTTTAAACCCGAATTTCATTTTGCAGGAAGTGATGTCTGTGGAAGAGGAAACTACTTCTTGCTACTGCCTGTTGGATCCTTATGCCTGTCACATTCTCTTAAACAGCTTTGGAACTTATGCCCTAATTGGGGAACCCATCTCTGACTGCGCCGTTCGACAGCTGAAAGTCGCCGTTTTTGGCTGCCTGTCTTGCAATTCTCTGGATTACAATCTGAGGGTTTATTGTGTGGATAACACCCCTTGTGCGTTCCAGGTAAATGCCTTCGCTTTGCTCCTCTGGGCTTTGTTTCTTTTCCCATCAAATCCTTTTGCTCCCTGGGCAGCCCCAGCCTTAACCCGAGGAGAATATTGGGTTTTTTCAGCACTGCTGCGCCATTGGAATAAATCCCTTAAATTCCCTGCAGCTGTGGATTTACACCGAGAGCTTCAGGGCAGCCAAACTCTCTTGTTTGCTCTCTCCTTTTTTTTGCCACATTCTGAACTACCCAGACTCGCCCAGCCCTGGTTTACAAAAATTCAATCATCCTGCATTTCCTTCTGAAAAAAAAACCCAACCCAATCCCCACGTGGCGATTGAGAGGAGAACGATTTCCCTGCACCGTGTTCCAGGACAAAACAATGACAATTCTCTGGCTTTTGCTAAACTCAGGAGCTTTAACAAAACGCTGTTCTTTGGGGAGCCGAAATGCAAACAGTTGTGAGATGAATTTTCCCTTCCTTTTGCTGTCGCACAGGGATGGAAACACGGCTCTGGCTGCAGCACACGCCGCTGTCTCCGTGCTTCCAATAAAAGCCAAGGCACCAAAAGGATTGTTAGAGGCTCACAATGGCTTTGTAATTATCCTCTTTATAACACTTAGACAATTAGTGGGTACCGGTGTCTTCCTGATGAGTCTGGAGGAAACGATCAGAAGAATAATTACCAGTTCTGTGCGCTCCCAGGAGGGAGAGCGGGGTGTTTGCAGATAGTGAGACAACCGTGCACTTCTGGAATGATGCAGCCCCTAAGAGCAAGCCCATATTGGTGGGGAGAAAATGGGGAATTACAGAGGGTTTTGGATAAAATGTCAGAGCTGGGGTTGCCAAGTTGTGTTTGACAGTGAATCCTGCACGGTGCGGGTTTATGTAAGAGACAAAATTCCCGTTTTGGACTTTTTCCCTGTGTGAAATTCTCCTTGGTCCCCCAGCGGCTGGCTTGGGCTTTTGTAAAGCTCTGAGTGTGCTGGGAAACTCCTGGCCCTCAAAATTGGAGGGACCCAAGTCCTTTGTGTTTTGCCCAAATGTCTGTCACTGCGGGCAGAGCAGCACCCACAGAACATTCAAAAACATCCAAAAGAACATCGCTCAAAAACACCCAAAACGTTCAGGTGCTTTGAGATCAGGTAAAAAATTATCCGCTCCCTTTGCAGCTGGAAACAAAAAACTGAACTTTCCCAATTCCTTCCTCCGTATGAACCCACCCACCAGGGGTTAAACCAACCTAAATGCCTGTAAAAATTGGTTTATAATAGAAATCCATTAGAGAGCTCGAGCATTGCATTTTCAGAAGGTCACAACGATTCCAGGAGCTCCTCTGGCAACGGCTCCGGTCCTGAGGAGCACTAAACTCCTCAGATGGACACAGATTTGATATAATTTATGTGGATTAAGAGAGGTAATTTGGGAGCTCTGCTTGCCTGCTGATTCTTAAAGACTTCTGCAACCTTTCCTTCCTCACTGGTGTTTTTACTGCAGCAGCACAGGAATAAACATTGCTTAAGCACAGGCAGGGGTGATTTTTTTTCTTTTTTTTTGTTGCCATTATGTTTTGAATTCACGGAATTACACAGAAATTTCTCTTGGAACAGAGCGCTGGAGGGCTCTGGTGCAAACCCCTGCCCGGATTCTGCCCTTCACACTGCTCAGGGTCCTGTCCTGTGATTCTGAAAGTGCCCCAGAGGAAGGGAATGGTTTCACCTGGAGTGTTTGAGGGCTCTGGAAAGCCACGAGATAATTTCCTCAGCACAGCTGCTCTGGGTCCAGCTGTGCTGGGGGTGTTGGAGAGGGGAGACAGCTGAAAATTCAGTGTCCAGCCAATGTTATCTGTCCAGAAATGAGGCTGGCAGTGCCCAAACCCAGCCTTTGGGGAAGTACAAACATCCAACCCCTCAGCTGCCCACCAGAGAAACTCCACTGTGGGGGAACCCAGCGCCTCCACTGAGAGGGATTTTCACTGGGTTTGGGGTTTGTTGCTAATACTGAGAATATTCTCTCCTCCTCCCTCGCAGGAAGTGGTTTCAGATGAAAGACTCCAAGGGGGGCAGTTGCTGGAGGAACCCAAACTTTTGCATTTCAAAGGCAACACCTGCAGCCTCCAGATCTCGGTGCTGGACGTGCCTCCCTTCCTGTGGAGAATCAAACCCTTCACTGCCTGTCAGGTACCTGGCACCTCCCCTGCTTCCCTCTGCACTTCAGGGTAGAACCCAGAGGAAACCGAGGCTCCTTTTATTTAAAAAAAGCTTTAAACCTCCCGAGCACTTAACAAAAACATGTTGCCTTTCGGTTCTGACAAACACAGATTTCGTTTATACCAGAACGCTGTAAATTTGTCACTTTACAGAAATGCTTGTGCTTCCCCTCAGTTCAGTTGCCTCCAACAGAATGCAAATACTCCTCCTGTTCAAACCGAACCACTCCTCAAGATGCTTCTAATATCTGTCATTGCAGTTTTGGTATAACTGTGGAAATACGGCTAAAAATGACATTTAAATGTAACCGTGAGTTCAAATCACAGCACACAGAGACCAAGCATTAGAGCTGAAGAGCAGCAAATTGGTTTTTCTCATCTCCATTAATTAAAGAGGCTGTCGAAAACCGAAAAGGGAAAAAAAAATCAAAACAAAAGAAGAATTTCCAAGGATTTTGATGGCTGGGAATCCTGAGGAATGTGCTGGCACATGGAGTGGGCTGGTTTTAAAATACAGCACTCAATTAGAATGTACAATCTCCCTTCTCCCAGAAGCAGAGACACAATTATCCACCCTGAAGGATTTTGGCAAAAACCCTGTTTTAAATGTGTCACCACATTCCCCAAAACACGGGGGTAATGGGCTCTGAAAGTTATAAACACAGAGCCAGAGCCAGGGAAAGCCTCTCCTCGTTAAAAACGTGGGGATAATTTGAGCTACAATTTAAAAAATTAAATAAATTAATCCATTTTGGATTCTTAGGGAGAAGAGCTATTCAGTGTTTTGTTTGTTCTTCTTGCTGTCCTGTATTTTAAAAGCCAAGCCAAGCAGGGTTAGGATGTCCCAGTTCTCCTGCAGAGACCTGCCAGTGTGTGCCCAAAGGAAAATCAAATCACAGGAGTTTCCTCTTAATGCAGCAAATTCACTTCTGCCCTCAGCAGATTATAGAGCTCCATACCTCGATTAATTTATTGTCTCCTAATCCCTTGTCCAAACACAAAGAATAAATGTTTGTGACAGGCTGGAATTCAACCTCCAGATGCCACTGAGAGCCTGGTCAGAGCAGGGACCCAGGGATGGAAAAAAACCCTGTGCAAAACCTCTGTGCGAAACGGGCAGAGCCAGGGCTGCCCTGAGCCGAAGGAATATTTACATTTCACAGCTGAGGGTGACTGGGATGGCTTGGACAGCTCAGGAACACGATCACTGCTCAAGAGGAGCTGCAGAACCTCCCCTGGCTCTGTGCTTCCCTCGCAGTGAACAGTCTGGTGACAGCTCTGGTTTGCTTCCAGCCCCTTTATAGAGGAGAGAATCTATTTTTGCACGTGGAGTTTCTTCCAGTGTTCCCTGGGCTCCTCTCCTACGTCCCACCCTGTGAGAGCAGCTGCTTGTGCTGCCTGGCAGGAACAACTGAACACAGCCTGTTCCAGGAATGTCTCTGGTCCAGCACCAGAACCAGATTCATGGAAATGATGTCCCAGACCAGCAGCCATCCTGCTCCGAGGCTGGAGCAGATGAAGAAAGCCCACAGAGGAGCTGCAGGAAGGCAGCTGCTGGCACCGGGATTGCTGCAGCCTCTGCTCAGAGCCCCTCTGTCCTGGCCTGGCTCCCTGCCCACCAGGGATCCCGGGAAGCTGTGGGTGGAGCAGGGATGGGCACGGCAGGAGCTGGGCTGGCACCTCTGGCTGCTCACAGCTGCTCTTTGCCTCCCGCCCTGCATCTCCTGGAGGATCCGGCCCTGCCCGCGGCCAGGAGATGATTTACAGCCCCTCTGTCTGCAAGGAGCTGAATTGTAAAGGCAGGATGGAGCCGGAAGCATCCCTGGAATGCTCCAAGCAGTCATGGTTCCAGCGCTCCTTGCTGCTCTGCATTGTCTCACACAGCTCCTTTCAGCTCGGAGTGAGAGCACGGATGATCACCCCGGAAAAAAATCTAATTACAGTTACTCCACTTTGCTGATGTTTCCTTCATCACTGCGAGCATCTTCCTGCTGCTGCTGCTGCTCCCAGCTGGGATCCAGCCTGGGGCTGGGGACAGGAGGGAAGGGAACAGTGGCAGGGCCAGAGCAGCTCTCAGTGGGAAGTTCCTTTGGGATGGAGAAGGGAAGGGTGGCAGAGCCAGAGCAGTTCCCAGGGAGTTCCTTTAGGATGGAGAAGGGAAGGGTGGCAGGGCCAGGGCAGTTCCCAGGGAGTTCCTTTCCTTGGATTCTGGTTACAAGGTGATTCCAAGGAGACACAGAGGGGAATCCTGATCCTGGCAGGGGGAGATAGTGAAGTCCATCCTTTTTAAGTGTCTTTAAGCATCTTTATAAAGAGCCTGCCATTACCCGTTCCCCGGGAGCTCTCGGTCACTGCAGCACCTCAGTGTTCATTAATGAAATCCTCATTTTCCGGCTTTGTGCTGCTTGGGGCTGCAGGGGTCGTTACCGAGCTGGCCCAGCAGAGTGTTGTTAAACACCGGGGGGGAAGGTTTGTCCCTCTGTCCCCTGTCCCTGACGTGTCCCCGTCCTGCAGGAGGTGCCGTTCTCCCGCGTGTGGCGCGGCAGCCCCCGGCCCCTGCTGGGCGCCTTCTCCCTGGAGCGCTTCAGCCCCGCCACCAGCCAGCTGTGCTGCACCGTCAGCGTGCGGCAGCTGCAGGGCCACGAGCTGCTGCTGCACGTCCAGACCTCCGTCCTCGAGGTAAACCCTGCTCTGTGGGGCCAGGTGTTCATGGGACAGGACCCTGGGGTGCGTTGAGTTGGGTTGGGTTGGGTTTGGTTGGGTTGGGTTGGGTTTGGTTGGGTTTGGTTGGGTTGGGTTGGGTTGGGTTGGGTTGGAAGGACCTCAAAGCCCATCCAATCCCACCCCTGCCATGGCCAGGGCCACCTTCCACCATCCCAGGTCTGCTCCAAGCCCCCTGGACCCTTCCAGGGAGGGGGCACCACCTCTCTCCCTCCCTGCTGTTGTCCTCTCCTCGTGTAGTTTTTGCCCCAAGCTGTAACCAGGGTTTAAATCCCATTTCCAGCAGAAATCGAGGCACGGAGCCTCTGCAGCACCGACAATAATTCACCAATAATTTAATAATTTATTGGTTGGGTTGGTGGTTGCAGTTTTCTGGCAGGAAGCTCCTGCTGAGGGTTGGGGACAGGGGTACAAACCGTGTCTGCTCATGGCTAACAGAAATCAGACCCACAGCTGAGCCAGTGCCGCTCTGTCCCACAGCCACAGGAATTTCAGCAGCTGTGGTTTTTTTAGATTGTTGAGCATCTTTGTTGATTAATCCAGATTAATACTTCTGGATTGGAGCTCTACACCCACAAATGCTCTGAGCAGGGAGTGCAGCAGCTGGGCAAGAGCAGCACGAACATAATCCTGTGTAAAAACTCCTCAGAACCGGCCGAGTGTTTTCTGCTCCTTTTTTGTTATTTCATAAACCCCCTCTGTCACTCTCTGTGTCTCCAGCCCGTGCTGCTGTTGCCTTGCTCTCCCTCTCTGCTGTGTTTTTAAGGGCTCAGAGCATGTTCCAGTCCTGCTCCAAGCAGATTTTCTGCTCTGGAGGGTTTTCTCATGCCCATCTCCAGCAGTGATTGAAGAGGGAGGATAATTTGACTGCAGAATAAATCTACAAGTGACGAGTCCCCCCCGGAGCTGCTCTGTGGTGACAGTCCCCGGGGTTGCTGTGCTTATCTCACACGTGCAGGGCATCAGCAGCTCCTGCAGCACCCAGGGCTCAGCCTCCCTGGCCCTGGGGACGTGTCACAAATGCTGGATGGATGGAGGCTGCACCATCACTGCTGGTTAATATTGATGCTGTGTCACTTGTGGATGAGTAATGCACTGAAATTTGGCTCTGTTACGCAAGGCTGGTGTGATTCCACGGGAAAAGAGGGGCCAGATCTGCAAAGGACCTGGATTCCAGAGAGAGTGGCAGAGCTGAGGTGCCATCAGGTGTTTAAAAATCCCAAAGAAAGAGAGAAACAAACACAAATCTGTGTGCCCCTGTTTCGGGTTTAAGCAATTAAAGATTTAGAAACTCAGCACTGCCCTGTAACAGAAAAATAACCAAAAAGAAAAGAAAACTCGTGGAAGGAAAATAACACAGTTTTAAAGGTTTTAATGCACGAAATGTGATGTTCTGGGTGTCTTTTCACAAACCACAACAGCACCTCATATCTCAGTCATTTTCTGCTGTCAGTTCCAGCGGCGGCAGGAAGCCAAGGCCCAGGCTTGATTCTCCCTTTCCCAGCTTTGCTCTCCCGTTCCCTGCAGGCTGAGAGAGAGAACATCACCTTCTTTGGCCACGACGACAGCGCCTTCCCCGCCCAGCTGGGCCCCAAGGCCTTCAAGATCCCGCGCTCCATCCGGCAGCGCATCTGCGCCACCTTCGACGCGCCCGGCGCCAAGGGCAAGGACTGGCAGATGTTGGCCCAGAAAAACAGCATCAGCAGGTGAGGGCAGCCCTGGGCAGGGGCTGGGGCACCTGGGACGGGAGTTACTGCCTCTGCAGGGGTTGGTTGGGTTGTTTGTTGGCTGCTGTCAGAGGTGAGCGTGGGGAATTTAGGGGCTGAGCGGGGCTCACTCCTCATTTCACCTGCTGAGCTCCCAGCTCCTCATTCTGGGGTTCACTCCTCATTTCACCTCCTGAGCTCCCAGCTCCTCCATCTGGGCTGGACATTCCTGTGTCCACCCTCAGGAGCCCCAGACTACAGAAGGATTTTGTCCATCGTTGTTATCCAAAGCACTTGGGAAGGCTGCACGTTCCCCCAGGCAAATCCCCTTGGCTCTCATGGGTGCATTCCCTGTTTTAAAATGAATCCTGCAGTTTTTTTTGTTTTTTTAAGGGACATTTTTAAAAGAGACAGTCATGTTCTGCTGTTAGGAGTAATAATATTATGATTATTAAAACTGAAAGATGCTGTAAAAACCAATTTACTTCTTGCTTTGCATTTTCCGCTTGGCTAAATTAAATTGGCGGAGGCAGCTCCCTCACAAAAATATTTTCTGATTGTCACAAACTCTATAAATGTGTTCCCAGGAGAGCACAGGAATACTTAAATCAAGCAAAGCAACTTTCCATTGGCTTCTTGCTCTGCGTGGGAACCTCAATAAACCACATCTGAGCCAAAGGAAAGAGTTTTGGATAAACACTTTGTTTTACCAAATTCTTCGCAAATCACCCCTGCAGGGTCCTAAAAACAAAATAGAAACTCATGAACGAAATAGAAAATCACAGATAAAAGGTGTTGTGTCTCTGCATAACCACCAGCATTAATTGCTGTCGGTTCCTCTCCCTGTCACATCCTTGCTGTGTTTCCTAGTGACGCTTCCCAGAAGGGATTTGCCCATCCCAGGGCACCTGGGGACACCCCAGGCTCATTGTCACTGTCCCTGTGCCAGCCTGGGCAGGTGTCACACCCTCTACTCATGGTCACTGTCCCTGTGCCAGTCTGGGCAGTTGTCACACCCTCTACTCATGGTCACTGTCCCTGTGCCACCCGGGCAGGTGTCACATGAGGACCCACCACCCCTGGGGTCTCCTCAGCTCGTCCTCCAGCAGGTTTTTTATTTTCCAAGCCCATGGATGGCGCTGGGCACAGGGCAGAGCTGCAGCCCAGGCTGCTCCTCACCCCTTTTTTCCCTCCCTTCCCTGCAGGAATCTCTCCTTCTTCGCCACCCAGAGCAGCCCCTCCGCCGTCATCCTGGACCTGTGGGAGGCGCGGCACCAGCACGACGGGGACCTGGACTCGCTGGCCTGTGCCCTGGAGGAGATTGGAAGGACACACTCCAAGCTCTCAGACGTGGCAGAGCCCCAGCTCGAGGAGCCCGAGTTCCCCTGCAGCAGGAAGGGGCTTTAGTCCCTCTGTCCCTCCAGGACGCACGGACAGCCCAGCTCTGACCCCAGGCCGGGGGCACAGGAGGGGTCGGTGCCCGTGGGGATGGAACTCACCCCAGAGCAGCGGCAGCGCGAGGAGCAGCCCCGCTGAAAAACCCTCTGGTGACGAGGAAAAGAAGCTTCTCCCTGTCCTCCTCCACCTAAAATCCACCTTTTGGTGCCCCAAACAAACCTGCATTTGTGTGAGTCCGGGGGGCAGGAGGGAGAGAGACACAGAGCCATAAGAGGTAAATATTGTTGTGTATTTAGGGACAGTCACGTTCATGTAATGCCTAGTGAAAATCAACTATTAATGGTGGATATTTCGAGCCACTTTAGGCTGGTCCTGGTTAAAGGGTTTCTCTCTTTGAGAGTGGTTTAAAATCCCATCGCGCCGTCACTTTATGTCTGCCGCAGGAAAACTGGAAATTTGGCCTTATCCTGTTCAGATGTTGGAGGGATTAGGAGATCTCGTAATTATTGCATATCGTGTGTATTCCAAACAGTTTGTTTTAAAAATTCAGCCCCTTTAATGAATGTACATTTGCTGCAGAGCTTTGCTGCCTGCTCTGTTACCAAAATTCCAGAACAAAACCCTCTCTGAGACTGGGGGCTGTGCACACGCAAGAGGAATTTTCTAATTTTCTACGTCTGCAAACTTTCTTAGTCAAAAAAACCCCCCCCTGTCTTTGGGGGTGGATTTAAATAACCAAATAACGCACGGGAAATTTCCAGCCCTATTTCAACAAGCTGAGTCGTTTATTTTTATTACTTCACTCTCTGTGGCTGAGCTAAAGGTGAAGGCAATCAGCACAGCTTCCTTCCAGTTTGGTTTCAGGCTGAAACCACAAACCCCACACGGCACTGCCAACACTGGATTTCCTCGCACACTTTGGGAATTTCACAGGATCCAGAGCTGGCTGTGTTACCTTGGTTTAGTTACAAATTGCATTTACCCCCCAAAATCAGAATTTAACTGGAGAATTCACCTCGGTTTTTTTATCCATTCCATACAAATATCATTTAGGGCTTCGTCCGACCCAAAAGGAGCTGTCGCTGTGGGTGAGGGCCTGGTGGAGCTGTTCTGAGCCGAATTTCCCCGTTATTTTGACCTCTCTTTTCACTCCCATCCTTCGCCCCAGCCGAGGTTCTCCTCAGCCCGTGCGGCTGCCAGGAGCACAGCCAGGAGAAACAGGAACAGAAATGATGCTTTGGGAGCTTTGTGGAAGTGCAGGAAACCCAGAACAAGGATTTGGGGGCTGTTTTAGCTGAGAGCACCATGAGAGCCCCCAGGGCAGGTGCAGTCTGGAATTATTCCATCACCCAGGACTGCAGCGTGAAAATCTGAACAACAACAACAGCAACAACAGCTCTGCCCTTGCTCCTGCCCCTCTGAAATCACCAATGTCACTGCCTGCCCGGCACAGGAACGGGCTGAGACTTGGAAATCGTAAAATTTGGAAATCCTGAGAGCTGTGCGAGCGTTTGCTGGAGCTCAGCATCCCCTGCAGCCCGGCGGGAGGCTCCAGGAGCAGGGGCAGCTGCCGGCAGACTCAGGGGCAGACAGAAATACCGGCTGCAAGCTGTCACTGCTTTCAGCAGCACATGCTCCTGGCAGGGCTGGAATTCCACCTCCAGCGACTGCCAGTCCTCCCCCTCAGAAACCTGTTCTGAGTTGGACAAAATGTCAGGCGTTAGGAAAAAACAAACCCAGGAAAGGCAGCCGGGGAAGGAGCGGTGAGTGCGAGCTGCCGTTGTCGGGGAAACCAGCCCGGGGCTGTCTCCAGCAGGGAATTGGTTCTCATCTCCTCCGAGAGGTTCAGGCTCTGCAGAGGGCTGGGGTGGAGCCCCCCCGGCACAGCCCAGGTGTTGCAGGGCCGTTCCCCAGAGCTGCGCCTTCTGCTCTGCTTCCCAAACCTGCCAGGGCTCCCAACATCCCAAAAGGATGTAGCCCTGCCTCAGGGAGCACCCTGGGAACGGCTGGGAACAGCCTGGGACACCCTGGGAAACCCTGGGGACACCCTGGGACACCCTGGGAACACCTGGGAACACCCTGGGACACACTGGGAACACCTGGGAACACCTGGGAACACCCTGGGACACACTGGGAACACCCTGGGACACCCTGGAACAACCTGGGTACACCTGGGAACACCCTGGGACACCCTGGGACACCCTGGGACACACTGGGAACACCTGGAAACACCTGGGAATACCCTGGGACATTCTGGGAGCCCCCCAGTGCAGCACACCCAGCTCACTGGGACCCCATCCTGGGCTGGCCCCTCAAACCTGACCTCACAGGGACCCCAGCCCCACACCAGAATCCCAATTCCCCCCACAATCCCACAGAGTTCCTGTCCTGGAAGGGAACAAATGTCCAAACTGGACAATTCCAGAAGGAAGCCGGTCCCCTGTGGCCGGGCTCAGTTGCTCTTTAGTTTTGTTCCCTGGTTTGAATTCCCTTTGCCTAAAGCTGTTCCTTGTTCCTGATCTCACTCTTCAAGAACCTGAATCAACAACTCTCGAGCTTTCCTTCCTATTCCTGACTCTTCTGACGCTCTTGTATTCTCCAAATGAACCAGAAATGCCCCAAATGTTTATTTCTTTTCTCCTTTTCTCTTAAAAAGACCTTTTGGAAATCTCTGCACACTTGATTGAACCCAAAACGCAGATGTGGAGAAGCACCCGGGAAAGAATTAGAGGGCAGAAATTAAAAATTCATCCCTTTCTTCTGTTGTATAAATTATGACATTTGAAAAAAAAAACAATTTTCCCGAACTAGGAAGTAAAAAGAAAGAGAAATTTGATTTTTCCCCCCCCTGCAGATTCCACCTGGCTGCCCTGGCTGTGCTCGGGGGAAAGAGCCATTCTGATTTTCCATCACCAAAGAATCTGCTTCAACAGATTTTCATCTTCCTGAGCGCTTTGCCCAGGTATTTCTGTGCCGTGAGTCATTGCAGACTAATGGCTGCGTTTTAAAAACGACTCCCAGCTCCGCCAGCACCATAAAGCTCATTTCCATTTCGTACCGCCCCGCACTCCCACTGAAATTTTATTGGGATTTTTGTAATAGACTAAAAGATCCCAATGCTGTTCTCTTGAAATTCGGAGAGCTGCTTTTGTCGTGGTTTGTGTCTCTGGCTGCTCTGCCCCTCCCTGGCCTGGGCACTGCTGCCTTTCAGAGAATCTTACCCAGCACAAACCACAAAAAAGGGATCTGGCAGGGTCTGGGGTGTTCACATCACACTGCAAGTCCATTCTTCTTTTCCACTCGCCAGGCAGTGCTGGGTGAGCTTTGAATCATTCAAGAGCTGGGCAGTTCCAGAGAATATTTCCCCCCAAAAGGAAGACACAGCTCAGGTCCACGGTGAGTTAAAGAAGAAAGGGACCGGGCTGGGCCTCTGGTCACCACTTGAATCTTCTTTTTTCAGGCTTTTCTGCCTGTAAAACACAGCAAGGAGCTGCCTTAGCTCTTGGCTGGTAATTAACTGAGTGGAAAACGAGATGAGATTGAAGTCCTTGACAACCGTGGATGATCTCCAGGGCTGCCTCTCTGGCCTTTCCTTGGCTGATTCCCCCAGGGAGCTGTGTCCTGTGGCACAGCAGGAGAGGGTGAACGTCCCTCACCCAGAGCCTGCCCATTCCTGCTCGGGAATGTTCTCCAGGGTGAGCTTTGGTGGAATCCCTCCCTGGACACGGCTCCAGCAGAGGCTGAGGGGTTTCTGTGACAGCAAACACAAACAGACAATGAGTGGTGGTCTGCTTAAAATGATTTACAGGATTCCTGAGCAAAGGCAGGAACTGAACCCAGGGCAGCTCCTGCAGCCCCTCTGGGTGCTGGGGATTGTGCCCCATCCCCAGAAAACACAGCCCTGCCTTTCCTCGTTGCCAATACCAGCAGAAATGGCAGCAAAACCCTCGTTCCCAGCACAGACAGAAAGAATGAATCACTCCAGGACTGGAGGGTGGCTTGGAGCATCCTTTGGAGGTGGCAGTGTCCTCAGGGGAGGGGACAGAGCTGAGCTGCCCCAGGGGAAGGGCTTGGAGCATCCTTTGGAGGTGGCAGTGTCCTCAGGGGAGGCGACAGAGCTGAGCTGCCCCGGGTGAAGGAGAACGTGTCCATGTCCGTGTTCAGTGTCCTGTCTGAGCTCAGTCCGTGTCAGGATTTGCCTCTCTGGTTTCTGTCCTAGGGCTCAGTAGTGCAGATTCTGCTGTCGTTGTCTGCCCGGGGGGAGGGGGGGGTCGTTCTCAAGCTGTTGCAAAGCTGCTTTAACTGAGCTGTGGAGTTGCCTTGGTTTGTGCTTCACCAGGGAGTGCTGTGGGCAGTGTCCCCTCCCCGTGCCACAGAGCTGGAGTCACGGTGTCCCCCAGGGAGGGCTGGGCTGTGCCTGGGCTGGTGTGTGCCCCCAGAGCTGTGCTGGTGCCCCCAGACCCATGGCTGTGCCCCCAGAGCTGTGGTGGTGCCAGCAGACCCATGGCTGTGCCCCTAAACCCATGGCTGTGCCAGCAGAGCCCCCCAAGCTGTGGCTGTGTCCCCAGACCCGTGGCTGTGCCCATGTCCCCGTGAGCCCTTGGTGCAGAGCACTGCCCATGTCACTGCTGTCACCCTGGCACCGCTGTCACCCTGGCACCGCTGTCACCTTGGTACCATCACCCTGGCACTGCTGTCACCCTGGCACCGCTGTCACTCACCAGCTCTGAGGTGAAAACGGGAGGAGGAACTTCAACCCAATCCAACACAAAACATAAATAATTCCTAAAAAGAGGGGGGAAAAACCAAAACCCCCACAGGTATTCCTCTCGAGAGAGAGCTCTTTTCTCTTCTGCTCCTCTGTTTTTGCAAGGAATGGGTTGTGCAAAGGTCGGTTCCTGGCTGCTCTGCCTGAGCACCCCTCGCTGGCCTCGTGTTTGGGGTGAAGGAGGGCAGAGCTCTGAACCCTTTCTGGAGGATGAAGCTGAAGGAAAAGGGGGAGGGAGGCAGAACGTGGGCTCCAAAGCATGGCCTTGGCTTCATACCACACTTTCTGTGCCTTGTTCTATCGATGTAAATTCTGAATGTTGTACAGTGAAAATACTCGGGAAAGACTCCTTGGGAAAAGGCTGCACTGGCTTCTTTTTTCAGCACATGTACATATATAAATATATATACATATATATATATATATATTTGGTAATGCCAACCAGCTGTGTTCTGTTGTCCTGGAGAAGTCACAGTGGACACTTTGGATGTTTTCTGTAGAGTTTCAGACCCGTGTGGGCCCGGCCTTTGGAGAGAGATGTACAGATGGGAATTATCAGCTATTTATGAATAAAGAGTCTTTTACTGACGCCTGACCCTGCTGTCCTTTCACTGCCGGGGCTGAACAAACAGGCACGGGGAGTGCTGGGTTACACTGAGGGTTGGGGGTGGATTTTTGGTTTTAATCACTCAGATTTTAATCAAGAACAGCCCCCCCAAACCCTTCCTGAGGGACTGAAGGAGGATAAAGCCCCCAGCACGTTCCCACCTTTAACCCCCAGTGGGTGACACTGAGATCCTGCCCATGGAATGAGGAATAAATAAATCACAGCCTCTTAAAAACGCATTCAGAGTTCAAAACCAGCTTCAAAGCAGGTCCTTCAAAGAGCTGGGTTCCAAAATCCCGAGTTTTGTCTGGGATCTCGTGGTGGGACAGACTGGGCTGTGCAGGAGGGCTCTGAGAGCTCCCCATCACCTGCTCCAAGGATGATTTCACTGTGGAATTCGGGAGAATTCTGCTAAAGAGCAGCCACTGAAATCAGGCAGAGAGCTGAGAAATTCTCATGATGGGGAAAAAAAAAAAAGGTTAAAAAAAAAGGTAAAAAAGTACCCATGGCCTTGTGGGAGTGTGAAAAAAAACTCCAAAAATTCCAATATTGGCATTTAGTGCCCTGCAGGGAGGGCACTCAGGGACATCCCAGGGACACAGCCATGCCCAGGCAGGGCTGGGCTGTGCCCACAGCTGCTCCCCAATCCCCAGGATGTGCCCACAGCTTCTCTCTGTGCCCACAGCCGCTCCCCAACCCCCAGGCTGTGCCAGCATTCCCCCTCTCCGTGGGTCGAGCAGCTCATTAAATCTGGCAGCGAGGTGATTTTATTCCCACCTGCCAGAGCCGCGGATTTACTGCCCCATCCCTCACCTGCCCTCTTATTCCTTTGTATTTGTTAATGGCCTTTTCCCTTGTTATATAATCCTGTCAGGAGTGTAAAAATGTCTCTCAGGGCTGTCGGGGGGGTGTAAATCTCCCGGCCCGTGGCGCTGACAGCGCTGAGTGTTGGTGGCAGCAGCCCCGGCCTGTCCTGCAGTAATTGTCACCACACGATGGGAAAGTGGGAGATTTAATAAGGTCATAAAGCAGAATGGCATGAGCCCGGCTGATGGGGTTTTTTTTTTTTCTCCATTAGCATTCCGAAGATCTGGGTTCGGTGGGACAATAAATTCCAGGCGCTGAGCAGAAATGACCCGTTTGATTATTCAAGATTTTCCAGGAACGCCGGGAGAGCGGCGGGGCCGGGACAAAATTCCCACAGCAAAAAAAAACCCCAAAAACCAAAAAAAACCAAAAAAATTCCTCTGTGCCCTCAAAGCTCTGCTCACCCAGCTGAGCTCAGCTCCAAAATCACGCTCTGAGGGGGGAGAGGAGAGGCTTCACAGCTAATTTAGCTTTGAGTGGAGTAAAATCAAATATTCCCATCAAAGCTGGTGCTCGTTGGTGGCAAAGAGCTCCGTGCTGATTGCGAGGTTCCAAGGCAGAGCCCTAAATCAACACCAGAGAAGTAAAATCTCTTAAAAAAAAAACAAAATCAAAAGAAGAAAACCAGAGAATGCCTTCCCCACTCGAGCATTTTCCCCTCAGAGCAGCCAGAGCTCCCTTGGTTTGATCCCAACCCAGCTCGGGGCAGTTTTTGGAGCCGCCCCTGGAACCCAAACTGACCCCAAAGCCCTTCCTAAAACCCAGATCCAAGGATTCCCCTCGAGCACAGAAATACCCGAACCACTGCTGGCACTGCTGGGAGCTGCTGGGACATCTGGGGCTAAAAAAAAAAAAATAATCTGTTTTTTAAAGGTGCTAATTAGCAGCTGAGCTCTTCTGAGAAATGCCAGCCGGTTTGTGGGTGACAGACCCTCCAAGAGCAGGACCCCGGCGTTCCTCAGCCCCACTCTCTGCATGTTCAGATAAATTTTCCCCCTCATTACCTGGAATCGCCGGGTTCCTGCTCAGACACTCGCCCACGGCTGGCAATTATTTACTGCTCGTTATCACGGGCTCCTGGCAGATTCGGGGAGCTGGGGCTGAGCAGGAAACAGGAGCAGAGATCCTGGAGGAAACACCAACAACGCTCAAATGCACGGAAAGGAGAAGCACCTGAAGCTCCTTCTCCATTTCCAGAGTGACAGCCGCTCCTGAAAGGATTTGTCACCGATTTTAGGGGCTGTGACAGTGCTGAAACCTCTGCATTCAACCTTCCCGGGGAGAGAACGGCACCGCTTTGCTTCGTGGAAAGTCAATTAGAATTCTGACTTTGGGGAAGGTGCTGTGATTTCCTTCCCTGCACCCTGCCCCTCGCTAATTATTTCTGTTTAATTCTCCCTGCTATGGAAGAGCTCTCTGCAAACACCAGGCTCATTAAAGCCCTGCTCCAGAGTTTACAGAGATTACAGCGAAAGGTTTACACCAAAAAAAAAAAAAAAATTATATTAAAAAGGATGCTGCTCTTTAAAAGTGCATTTCCCCCGATTCTCCTTGAAGAATGAGTTAAACCCGGGCTCATTTTCCTGAACAGCTGAGGGATCCTTTAGGAAATATCCGGGACAAGCAAAGCCCGGTTTTTTCCACGCTCATTTCAATGTCAGTACCTGGTGCTGCTGGAGATAAAAAATGGAAATGAGGCAGCAGAGGCGGCCGTGAGGACCCTGCCGGAGCAGCGAGGGCAGGAGCCTCACCCCGGGCTGCCTGGAATTGAAATTTGGGGGCTGAATTAATAACGAGCCCAGCTGGGAAATGTTGCCCGTGCCCTGCGGGGCTGGAAACGTCTTCTGACATTAATAAAAAAAAGGGAGGGGGTGGCACCTGGGCAGAGCAGGGAACACACGGAATAAAAACCTTCCCTGAGCTCCTGACGGGCCGGGGGATGCTCCAAGGGGAATTTCACAGCTCTCTCCGTCCTTCCCAACACTTCCAGGAGTTTTTCGTTATCTCAGACCAGGGAATTCACCTCATTATCTCTGTCATTGCTTCCAACAGCACCGGGAATGTTCTGCGGGGTTTCACAGAGCAGTTTGGAAACCAGGGGAAAGCAGAAATTAAAGTTTTTCCTCCCTCCCCAGCAGTTGTGTCTGTGGGAAGCTTCACTGGGCTGGGGAAAGGCCACTCAGGACTGGGGCTGCAGGAAAAGTCGGGAATGAGGCAGACACGGCCCCCCTGCTGCCCCCGTGCTCTGCTCGCCCACCCCAGGTGTCACCAAACCTTGTCCTGTTGTCACACGCTGCCCCGGAGCTGAACTCTGCCTTGTCGGGGCAGCTCCAGCCGTGATCAGCATGGCAGCCACAGCCCAGGGCTGCTCATCACGGGTTGATTCCTCACAGGCCGCTGACCCTTCCTCCCGGGGCTTTTATTCAGATTGGAGCGAAGCCATCCTGGAGATGCCGCCGTTAATTGTTGATTTTGCTGCACACGGAGCGGGGGGCTGCCAGAGGGAGCGATCCAAGGCACTCAGCAGAGCCTGAACCCCGTAATTCTCACACCAAACCGGGATCCTTCATGGCCTTTCCATCCCATCAGAGCTGTCCAAACCTGCTCTGGAGGATGGAGCAGCGGCCAGGGAGGGGATTGGGCTCCTCGGAGCAACCTCGGGGCCAAAACAAATCCGTGGGTGCCTCGGGGGCACCTCGGGCACTGCGGGGGCAGGAGGATCCTCCTGGGGTCTGACTGAGCTGCTGCTGCCCTGACCGGGCTCTGCAGCATTCCAGGGACAAGGGGGAATCCTTCCCGGAGATAAATTCACTGCAGAGAGAAAGAGGGGATGGAGGAAATCCTTCCCAGAGATAAATTCATTGCAGAGAGAAAGAGGGGATGGAGGAAATCCTTCCCGGAGATAAATTCATTGCAGAGAGAAAGAGGGGATGGGGGAAATCCTTCCCGGAGATAAATTCATTGCAGAGAGAAAGAGGGGCAGGAGAAAAGGACCAGGAGAGGTGGCCAGGCTGCTCTGAGAGTCTCCCAGTGTCCCCCCCCGTGGGTGATGCTGCTCAAACACCCCCGGCTGGGCTGCACACAGCCCAAGGACAAACAGCAGCAGCGTCACCTCGGGCCGGGCAGGGGATGCTGAGAGCCCCGGGCCCAGCCCAGCGTTTTGCAGAGCTGTTAATTCAGCTGAGTGAGCTCGGCAAGGTGGAGAAATGGAGATGGTTCGGATCACTGGCTGCCCAAAGTCAGGGTGCTCACACCGTAATTACTGTCATTAGTGTGCCCATTATTGGTGACCGGGGTTGGGATCAGCTAGGAAATAACACCGGTTTAATGCCCTACAAAGGAATGCGTTCCAAGCAACAAACAACTGCACAATCCTGAAAGAAACCCAGTCAGGTGCTGCCTCTGTGCTACCCCACACACAGAAAATAATTCTGAGGTGCTCAGAAGCATGGAGGGGATGAGAAAGCAGCAGAGCTTTGGCGAGCAGGGCATTCGGCAGCAAACGAGGGGATCTCTGCTCTTAGAGCCTCGTCTGGACAGAGCCCTGTGCTCCCTCCTTTCCCAAATTCTGCCCCAAGAACAGCCAGGGCTGGACTGAACCAGCTGGGGAAGGGAGAGACATCTTTGTAATTAACACCCCAGATGCCAGGACACAAAAAACCCCCTGTGCCCAGAGCAGGGCAGAGGAAAACACCAATTCTGTAACACCGCAAATTCCAGAATGCAGAAAATCCCTGGGGCCCAGAGCGAGGCAGGGTGCTCCTGCTAAAACCCAGGCCCAGGAAAACACCATTTCTGCTCCTGCAAACATTTGTCACAGCCAGTGTCCCCGAGGGGCTGCCACTGCTGCTCCAGGCTGGCATCTGGCACAGGGAGAGGCAGGCGAGGAGCTGCCACGGGCATGCAATAAATCCATTTTTCCAACACAGGACCAAGCTTGGCGTTAAATGTCAGCTGCTGGATTAGCAGCTGGGGGGGGAGACAAATCTCTGTGTCAGCCTCCAAAATTCAGATTTCATTGGGCCAACTCAGAGGCTGGAGGAGGCGGCACCTGGGAGTGAACACAGCAAGGATTTCGGGGGCAGCGTCTCCTCCCCGCCCAGAATTTGGGTGAAAACGCTGCCCTGCAGAGGCTCAGCTAGGTCCCTTCCATCCTTGGCCCTTCCCTGTCCTTGAATTTGTCTTTCCAGGTGGCCCTGGGAGCCTGGGAGAGGCTGAGCTTTGCGGTGCTGCTGTTCCCGGCCCGAGGCAATGCCGCTCCACACGCAGCAAACGCCAAGAAAATTCAAACTTTCTTCCTTTTTTTTTTTTTTTCCTTCCCCATTGAAATTCAAGCTCTGCTCCAGCGGAACTCGGTGCTGCTGGGTGACCTTTGGGTGACATTTGCTTTGCTGGGAGCACCAGGAGGGATCAGCCCAGCCCTGGGCAGGGAGGGAAGGGCTGGGGTGAGCTGGGCTGGGGTGCAGGGAGGAAAGTGAACCCCCAGCTCTGAGCACAGCAGTGAGGCCATAAACCCCACTTTTATGGATAATTTTTTACCACACGAGCACAATTTCCACCTGGGAGGGCTCCAGAGCCCCTGAGGTCAGGGCACCTCCCTGGTGGCACCAAATAAAAGTGACAATGGGCCAAAAAAGCGTTACCTTAGAGCCTGTCAGCTCCGTATATTTAATATATTTAACCTCTATTTATCCTGCTTCCAAACTCTGAATGCCAATAAGGGATTCCTCCTGCTCCAAACAGGAAGCACACGAGTGGTAGAGCAAACCCCAGCAGAGCCACCCAGGAAATAAAAGAGAGAAGAATAATCCACTTTCCAAACTTTTGTAAGTCATAAACAGGTTGGTGTTTGGATAAGTTCTGCAGGATTCTTGATTAAACAAGTATATAATTAGAAAATGAAACCTTTCTAGCAGTTAGCTCTCGCAGTCTGGGGGTCTAAAACACTTCTGTAAATAGAATTATCTGCTTCAGAGACATTAAAGCCACCAGTGGAATCTCTTGTGTTACCACGTCGTGAACATCTGACCTCCAACATGGGGAAGTAATGAAAAATTAATGGATCCAGATGTGCCAGCCCTGCCAGAGGCAGATGTTCATTTTACACACCATTTAGAAACCCCCAGTGCATTGGAGAACACGAGGATATAACGATGGGATAATGGGGAGGAAGGGAACAAAACAGGGGAGTGAAATCTGCACCTTCCCGGGGGGGAACACTCAGGGAAGGGCAGGAGAGCACACCTGGAACGTGCCCCTCTCACGGCAGCAGCTCCAGCACAGGGAATCCCAACACAGAGAGCCCAGAGAGCACAGGGAGCTCTGGATCCCCAGCCCAGAGGAAAATCCAGAGCGGCAAAGTCGACCTTGAAAGGGAAAGAGCCAAACCTGGAGAGGGGAAGAACCAAAACTGGAGAGGGGAAGAACCAAACCTGGAGAGGGAAAAATCCAGACCTGGAAAGAACCAAACCTGGAGAGGGAAAAACCAAACCTGGAGAGGGAAAGAATCAGACCTGGAGAGGGGAAGAACCAAACCTGGAGAGGGGAAGAACCAAACCTGGAGAGGGGAAGAACCAAACCTGGAAAGAACTAAACCTGGAGAGGGAAAGAACCAAACGTGGAGGAGGAACCTGCTGAGACCCCCGTGCTCCATTGGCAGCCCCAAGTGCAGGGCCCAGGGGCACTGGAGATTTTCCTCTGTGAATTTGCTGAGATTTCCCTCAGTAAAACAGCGAACAGCTGAGGCAGGACAGAGGAATTTGGTGTGGCACAGCTGGGCTGGGCTCCCAGGAGCCTGGGGAGTGCCAGAGCAGAGCCAGGAGCACGGAGCAGGCAGGAGGAGCAGTGCCTGAGCCAGCAGGGCACCCAGGGGACAGGAGAGGTTGGGGACAGGGAATTTTGGGGACAGGGGATGTTGGGGACAATAGCCTGGGTTGCCTTGAGAAGGCTCATCTCCATCCTGTGCTGCTCACTCAGCGTTCAGCAGAGAGACAGGAACTGCAGGGACTTTATTTACCCACCCCACAGGCAATAATTCAATGATTTATCAATCCCCAGAGGGGAAAAAAAAGGGAAAAAAACCCACTAAACCAAAACAACAAAAAAAGGAGCCCAATCTCTCGGCTGAGAATAGAGGAGAAACAGGGAAGGGGCAGATCCTGGGAGCACAAACAGATTGCACTATTTATATATGAAAATGTTTTCTGCATCCATAAACTTACCATGCCCAGGCACTTTAATTAATTGCAGGGGTTGCCATGGTAACCTCCGTGAGTCAATTATGGCTCTGCAGAGAGGTGAGTGCCTGTGCCAGAGCAGGTACCGGTGCTGAGGCTGCCCTGGGGGCAGAGCCCACCAAAACGGGGGATTGGGGGGGGTCTGTGCCAGGAGCTGACCCCGCAACTGCTCCGATTATCCCGATTATCCCGAGGGATGGCACAGCACGGGGCAGAGTCACAGAGCAGTGCCAAACAGAGCAGCTGATCTCCCTGCTCGGCCCTGACAGTGGAGAGGAGATTTTGGGGAGGGAACTCGGGCTGAGAGAGCCCCGGGTGAGGGGACACAGCTCCCACAGAGGGACCCCCGCGGGTCCGGCCCCACTGCTGACCCCACAGATCCGCTCTGCCACAGATCCTCCTCTGAC
>VZSR01003514.1:1936783-1955104 GCA_013398615.1 Brachypodius melanocephalos | reverse complement strand
ATGGACAGAGGCCAGGATGGACAGAGCTGGAGATGGACAGAGCCCGGGACAGAGCCAGGATGGACAGAGCAGATCCCAGGGACATCTCCAGACCCAGGACAGGAACAATCCCTCTCCCCCAGCTCTGTTCTGAGCAGTGCTGAGGGAACACAGAGTTTTTGGGACAAAGGAGCTTTTCCCAGACCTGGGGCTGTGCCTCCAACCTTGGCATGGCCTTATCGGAGTCATTAAGTTCCAGGCTGGAATTAATGAGCTGGGGCTCTAAATTTACAATCTGTGTGCCTCGGGGTGACCCTGGGCTCAGCCTCAGAGGGTGAGGAGTGATCAGTGTTCCCTCAGCCTCTGGAAGGGGGAAAAGCCCCGAGCTGATCCCGATCTCCAGCTCTGCACAGGCAGCTCAGGGCTTTGCTCCTCTCTGCTCTGCTGAGCCTTTACAGCATCAGCAAACGAGCCACTGAACGTTTGGTGGGATTTCACAGATAAATTTTTAAACCAGACACAAATTTTACACCTGCCTCCATTTCAGGGGCACCCATAATAATAATAAAAAAGCCACTTGTCTGGTGTTAATGCAACTTCAGACACGACTGAGACGTGCTGTGCTGCCTGCCCTGCAAATTTAACATTTGGTATTCTCTGGAAAGGTGGGTTAAAATAGCTCAGGAAAAAAAAAATCCACTGCTAAAAATAATAATAAAAAAATACTAACAACTTTCCATCATTAACTGCAATAATACATTCTGCCATTAACTGCACCCTGCAATCAAAAGTGAATTAAAAGTTAGTGCTGCCCATTCGGAGACAAGATGCTGTTAAACAGAAGTGGCAGCAATTCTATGACAGAAATAGCCAAGAATAGAAGTCAGGGAATGTTGGTTAATTCCCAGAGCCTGTCTTTTATTATTTGGCACAATCAGAATGCTCTCTGCAGGTCACAGTTGCATTCTGCACAAAAAGTGCAGTGCAAAAACAGAACCACCAAACCAGATCTCTCCATCAGCACAGCTCCTCTCCACGAGCTCCACGCAGGGTAAAACTTGTACAAGAGGCATTTGAAAATCATCCTGGAGCTCCAGGATAAATCTGTGTGCTCTTAAGTTCAAATCCTCCTGGTACTGGTATTAAAGGAGAATTAGGTCTGCATTAATTGGAGCTTGAAAGATGCTCTGATAATGTTATTACAGTGAAAACGCAATTACGCGTGAGGGTGTTTGAACAGCGGAATATTTCTGGTCCGGGTTTGATTTGTAACACTTACAAACACGCGATACATTGTTGGGAATATATTAAACTAAAGCCAGCCTCGTTCACTGCGCTGAACCCTCCAGTGCAGGCGCTGCAGTGGAGCTCATGGAGGGGCTGCAGGAATTGCCAGTGGCACCCTCTGCGTTCCTCTCTTGGCTTCTCTCTTTCACACACACAAATGTGTGCCGCACCTTTCCCTCTGACAAACCTCAGCCCAGAGCCTCAGCACACCCCACGGGCTGCACGAGGCCCTGTGCTGCCTTTGGAAGGCACAAACCTCGTTAATTCTGGGGTTTAATTGCGGCAGGATAGCGCCAGGGCTGCCCAGCTCCAGCAGCTCCTCTGGAGAGGTTTTGTGGTGCTCCAGTTTGCAGGAGCCCCAGCAGGGATCACCTCCAGCTGCCCCAAGCTGCTTCTCCCCGTCCATTAACAAAGGGAGAAGTCGAACTGCTCCTCACACACAGGATTTACCTGGGGAGTGAAAATCCCCAGTGAGAACTTTCTTAAAGTGAGAACCAAAACTTTGATTTCTGTCCTGGGGCTGCATTGGGGACCGCTGGGATTTCCCATGGGGGGAAGAACAACTTCTCCCACACAGAAAATCTCCTTGCCATGAGGAAAACACCTCCCAGGTCAGTCTAGAGGGAAAAAGAAAAAAAAAAAAAATCCACTTGGCAACAATTCCAGCCTTGATCCAGCTCAACTGCAGTGCTTGAGCTGAGTGACAGAGCCCCAGCTGCAGCTCAGTGCTGGCTGCTCTCTTTCCATCATCCAGGAGTGGAGCCCAGAGCTCCCACAAGCTGCCTCAGCCCTGCGGCCGCCTAACGAGCCCTTTCCTTCCCAGAGATCCATAATTAATGAACGTGTGAGGTGGTGTCAGCTCTAATGAACTCTGACTTCCTCCATCTCTATTTATTTTCGGAGGCCTCCCCCGTTGGGTGGCTGCTGTCATCCCGGTGCAGCCCCAGTTCGTAGATGGGATGTGACAGGGGGAAATGGAGCCTGCAGTGACTCTGTGTCTGTGCTGCTCCTCAGCTGCACGCCAGGGAGCCCTGAGAGAACCCAAAAACCTGTCCTGAGCCCAAACCTGGGCCAGCCTGCTCGCCTTAAACTCCTAAACCCTGCAAAATAAAGCTCCCTTTACCAGCTGCTCCTAATAAAGCCCATTCTGGCGGTTTTTCCTAAATAGATCTTCATTTCTCTGCCTTTCTTTTGGGGTTTGGAGGGATTAGAATGCTCTGTGTACGGAACTAAAATCAAAATACTTTTCCCTCCCATCAGATTTCTTTATCCTCAGAGGTGTAATCAAAACACTCCCCCCACCCCACCTCGCACAAATCAAGAAACCGGAGAAGAACTTCAGAACTATTCTGGAAACAACAGGAGGCTTTCCCACACTCCGGGCAGAAAAATCGGGAAAACAACAAAACCCTCAGCACGGACACAGCAACCCTGCTGGTGTGAGAGGTAAACACTGGAGAGCTGAGCACGGAGAGGCTCCAGGAGAGACAAGGCCAGCCCCGGAGCCCCCAGGGCAGGGGAGGGAGGGAGGGAGCCCCGAGTCCTGGAGAGAGAGGGAGCCCCGAGTCCTGGGGAGGGAGGGAGCCCTTCCGAGGGAGGGATGAGTGAAGGGGGAGCCCTCTCTGCTGCTGCCTGGGGTCGGTGTGGCTCTGGAGAGGTCCTGGAAGGGGTCCTGGAGGGGTCCTGGAAGGGTTCTGGAGGGGTCCTGAGCTCTCCTGAGCTGAGGCTGCGTTTGTGTCGATGTTTTGCCATCAGCACTCAGTGCGATGCCTGATGGACACCTCCCTTAGTATTTCTGCCTTTGTTTCTTGCGTTTTCCTCCTTTTTTTCCAGTAAATTCTGGGGATCTGGGAGCCCTTGGCTGTGCAGAGGCTGAACCCCTCTGGCTGCAGCCCCCGAGTGTTGCTGCTTCACCCTCGCTGAGAGAGCCCAGAGCTGCTGAGCTGCATCTGCCAGACCCCAGCACGGCCCGGGGAGCTGCTCCTGCCTGGTGAATTCAGCAGGAATTCTGTTCAGATGTTCTCCTTCCCCGCATAAACACCTGTGGCAACGATTCTGGTAATTTATTTGAGGTTTTTTTTCTACCTCCTGTGCTCTTCCCTCTGCTCAGCCTAATCTGTTTTCTTGTTGAATTTTCACAGAAACCACACAAGAACTTGCTCACACAATCAAGCAGGAAATTCCAATTATTTTTGACACGGCAAGGAAGCAGCAAACTGAGAAATACCTGGAGGTGGGAGAGGGCTGGAATGTGTGAAGCAGCTGCCACAGAGGAGCTTTTTCAGTCACACAACCTCACCTCACACCCTGCACATCCCCTGGCAAAACCCCCCTTGCCACAAAATCCTGGTTTATGTGTAGCCTGTCCTTGTCTTTTCCTCTCCATCCCCCCGGTGCTGGGGACAAGGCAGAGGACAGACCCAATCTGGTGGTTTTTTTCCAGCAAAATTCGAAGTTCTGGGCATTTTTTCCATGCCATGAATGCCGTGGGAGATCTGAGGTTTGAGCAACAGTAAGTTAAAGTGACTTTTCTTTTGGGTTGGGTTTTTATTGGGTCATTTATTTAAAGCCAACATCGCAGTTAATTAACCTTAAAAAACACCAACCCTCTGACAAATTATCTCAGATAACCCCTCGCTCTGTTTTCTGCGGTCCCTGGCAGTCAAGATTGGAGCTAAAATAACGAGTTAGGAATGAAAACACCAACTGTTAATGCAGGATGAGGAGGTGCCCAGACTGCTCCGGTGACAGCGGCGGGCTGGGGCTGTCTGCGGGGGCTCAGCAGAGGATTTGGGGGGTTTGCTTTCTGTGCAGGAGGCTGCAAACACAGCGGGGTGTTCCCAGCAGCTCATAGGGATCGTAGGGGAGCAGCAGGATCCATCTGGGTAGGGATTCAGCAGGGATTCAGGAGGATCCTTCATCAGGGGTTCAGGAGAATCCTTCAGCAGGGGTTCAGCAAGGATTTAGGAGGATCCTGATCAGGGATTCAGGAGGATCCTGATCAGGGGTTCAGGTGAATCCTTCAGCAGGGATTCAGGAGGATCCTTCAGCAGGGATTCAGGAGGATCCTTCAGCAGGGATTCAGGAGGATCCTGCAGCACAGATTCAGAAGGATCCTTCATCGGGGATTCAGGAGGATCCTTCAGCAGGGGTTTGGCAGGGATTCAGGAGGATCCTCATCAGGGATTCAGGAGGATCCTCATCAGGGATTCAGGAGGATCCTGCCCCAGGGCTCTGGTGCTGACAGCATCGTTCAGGTGGGAATGCAGGGCAGGCTGGAACCCAGGAGCACAAACACAGCAGAGCAGGGATGGGACACCCCGAGCCTGGCAAATGAACCAAAATATCACAGCCAGGCTTGATGTCGCTTCCTACAGAACAAACACAGAGGATTCTCGTGTGTGAGGTGTTTCCAAACTGAGTCTGTGCTCCGATCCTGTTGATTGTTATCCCCAGCTACAATAACAAATTAACACCAAGACACTGAAGGAGAGCAACTGGGAGCTGCTGAAGTGCCAGAGGTGGAGTTTGACCTGCAGGACCCAGGGGATGGGCAGGCAGCAGCAGCTGTCCAGTTCTGGGTGTTCAGAGTGTTCAGAGCCCTCTGACAAAGCCATGCAGAACAATCCCACCACATAAACTGAATAATCTGAACCCATTGCCACCAAGATTTCTGAATTCTCTCCCCAAACCCCTCAGGGCTGGCACAGACCTGGTGCTGCCTGCTCAGGGGCTCACACAATTCCAAAGTGTGGAATTTCAGTGTGGAATTCTGCCCAGGGTTTGAGGTTTCTGTGTCTGTCTGTCCAGAGCAGAGGGACAGCCAGGAGGGTTTGAGGTTTCTGTGTCTTTCCAGAGCAGAGGGGCAGCCAGGAAGGTTCCCAGCTCAGGGTTTGAGGTTTCTCTGTCCGTCTGTCCAGCCCAGGGCATCCCAAAGCAGCAGCACTCACAGAGACTGGCAAACCCAGGAGGTTTAATTTCTCTCATATTTATTTATTCGACTGCCTATCACCAAGCAGCCGTCACCCTGGCAACCAGGCATTTATTTACAACTCTGAATGGCACCGGGACATGGGCACGGAGAGGAACACTGGGAAATGGCTGGAATGGCTCTCACGGCAGGAACTCCAAAGGAGGAGCAGGAGGAGGCAGGTGCAGGAAGGCAGAGCACGGCCCAGCAGAGTCTGAGGCGTTCATTGCCTCTCCCCCTCGTAGGTGTCTGTTGTTTGTATTTCTGAGAGATGGAAACCATCTGCAGTTAATTAGGAAGGAGCTCCTCAAGGACCCCCGGGATGCCACGGGCTGCAGCAGGTGTGAGGGCAGGGAGAGCACGGCAGGGGGATGGAGAACATGGAAGGAGGATGGAGAACATCAAAGGAGGATGGAGAACACGGCAGGGGGATGGAGAACATGGAAGGGGGATGGAGAACACGGCAGGGGGATGGAGAACACGGCAGAGGGATGGAGAACACGGCAGGGGGATGGAGAACATGGCAGAGGGATGGAGAACACGGCAGGAGGATTGAGAACAGTGCAGGGAGGATGGAGAGCACTGCAGGGATCTCTGCTGGAGGAGAAAAATTCAGCCAGGAAAATTGGAGGGCTGGAGATGAGGGCAGGACTGCTCCGTTCTGCAGAACCTGGCCAGGACAATCTGTTTGTTCCTTTGGGACCAAACTTTAACCTCCCCAGATCCAGCCTAGGAGAGGGCTGAAGGGACCCTGCAGCTGCCCTGAGCCAGAGCCAGGGTTGTTTAGAGGCACCAAGAATCAACAGCCCACATTTGACACAGAAAAACCCAGGTTCCCTTCCCAATGGCACCTTCGTTTTCCCAAAATTAGAATAATTTATGCTGATGGGAACAAACGGCATCCAAACCCTGAGATGTGGGAGCCTTGGGGTGTGTGAAGGTCGGGGACACTCACGGGGGATTTGTGCAACAAAGCACTCACACCCTGACTGCTCAGGCTTTCCTCCAGAACAAACAGGAATCCTTTCATCCACCCTCCCCAAAAAACACACGAGTGTTTTTAGACCATTATTTCAGATTTGTGGGACGTGGGGCATCAACAGCTGCTGGGGGTTTTTTTGTTTTTTTTTTTTTTTAATCTTTTTTACAGAATATTATCAACAAAACCCCCAATCAACTCCTCAGACTACACCATTACAAAATCGAGATAAAATCTGGGACATTGGCAGGAGGCGTTTCACTCAAGATAATCTCTGCGCTCTCCCTCACAGATATATAAAAATATAAAATATAAATGCGGAGTATTGGCGAGCTTGAAGGGACACCTGCTGACTGAGGGTGACATTACAGGCACCGAGCTCGGAGCAGCTCCCAGGGTAGCACAGCCTGGGATTGTGCAAGGATCCGCAGCACCCGGGGGATTCGGGATCCTGCCCGGCAGGAAACGGGGAAAAGGGATGTGCAGCCTCCAAGGGTGAAATCAGAGCGACCCCCTTGCGGGGAAAAAAAAATGGAAAAACAAACAAACAAAAAGGAATATTGGGATCTGAAACAGCACCAGGCTCCCCACAGCAAATTATCGAGAGTGGATTCCACAGCGGTGATGCAGCACGAGTGGAAGGACAGGTCCTTTGCCATGGAGGTTTCCCCCACTCCTTTTCCCCCTCTAAACACAAAGCTTTTCGAGATCTTTTGCTTCAAGCTGGTCCTTGCAATTAAAGGAACTGATAAAAACCCTTCGTTAACGGGATCTGAGCATATTAGAGTTCATTAAAATGTAATTCCCACAGAAGAAGACATTTTAATCTATCCATACTTATGGAAAAAGAGGGAGGAAAATGAGACACATCCTCCCTGCCCTCCCCTCCCACCCCTGCATGTATCCGTAGGCCTTGTGTGTTAATTACAACTTACTTGCCTAAATGAGAAAATTATACATTAGCAAGTAGTTAACCAGTTATTAACTCAATTACACTTCAGAGACTTGGGAGAAGCTGCATTCCCGGGCAAGGGTCCACTATATGTTATTATTTTCCATGTTCTTCAGTCTACAGAGAAGTTGTTGAAAGGATTTAAATCCCATTAAAAACACTCTTAGGGATGGGAAGTTACACAGAGCAATACCCCAAAAGCATTTTACAGGGAGTGACAGAGATCCTCTGTATTCACACACCCCTAAAAGTCATTTTGGTGACCAGAGGAGCCCAAATTCCTCAGTAAATAAACCCCAGAGCCACCAAGGCTGCTGCCACCTCCCTGCCCAGTTCAGGGACGTTTGGCACAAGCAGAGGAAACCCCTCAGCAATTTGGCAGAACTTCTGGGTTCATCCTCCCCTGAGCCAGGTTAAAACTCACCGGGAATTAGAAAAACTTGTCTCCTGCTGTGTGTATCGAATCTCGGATGATGGAAATAAAATAAATAAAGGAGCCCTCGAGTTTCCCTCTGAACTGCAGTGTGAACGCTCCTCGAGAGTCAACCAAGTGGTTTGAAGAGCTTGTTTCACTTGTTCCATGCAAATATCAAGATTAACACAGAGATTAATTATGTCCCATTTTTCTCCTTACAAAGGATACAGGCGGATTTAGAATAACAAAAATAAACCCTCTGGATTAATATTCATCACACAATGCCGAGCGCTACAAAAGCAGCTCATTTTTTATGTAGGAAGGGGGAGAAAAACAAACCGTCAAGAGTGCTCCAGAAGCATAAATACATATTAACGAAGGAAGTCTCACAGGATGCTCTTCCCCAGCCTGCTGGAGGAGGGCTGGGGGCTCAGGAGGGTGTGCAACCTGTCATGGTCCGAGGGAATAAAAACCCAGTTCAAAGAGTCAGGCTGGAAATTTCATGTGGGTCATGTCAAAATGCTGCTCCCGTCTGAGTTTCCTGCTCCTCCTCCCCACGGCTGAAGGGTTTGGTTCAGGTTTTGCTCTGAGGCTGTTTTGCTCAGTTCCCAGCCAGGGCAGTGAATCCCACTGGGAATGCTGGGCAAGCAAAGGAAGTGTCACCGTCCCTGGCCTCCCACTCGAGTGACAAACACAATTTCCAAGCACTGAACGAGAAGAATTCAAAGCTGCCTGAGGAACAAACTGATTTCTCGTGTACAGCCAACTCCAGGAGAATTTTCTGACCATTTTTAAGTTCTCACTTGGCCCAAACCTGCACTCAGCCACGAGCTGTGCGTGAAATACAAAACTAAAACAAATTTCCATGCTGGTGACTGCTCCTCTGTGGCAGCACTGCCAGGTCTTGGAGTTCTTTGACAAGCCCGGAATGATTTCATTCAGCATTCCCAGCTCCCCATCTATTTATGAATTTTATCAAGGAAGTTTTGAAAAGACGTTTATTTAGACAAGCTTTTTGTTTCACCCTTCACTGGCAATCAGAAAAATCAAGGAGAAGTCAGGCCTTTAGTGACATCTCGACTTCTTTTTTTGGAGCACTCCAAGGTAACAGCCCATTTCATACATTGGATGCAACAGAGACAGCACTTAATACATATAATTATGCAGTTTGCAAATGTGACAGCTCTGATGTTGCTGCAATACAAGTCTATGCCGTTAAATTAGAATTATAATGACAGTAATTACACTAATTAGCCTTTTTTTTTTTCTCTCCCAGTTTGTTACCAGCAAAGTTTTGCATATTTACGTGAGTAACAGCTACTTCTGCTTTCTCCTAAACCCCACCAGAACCAATTCACAGGGAAGTTGATTTATCCCAGCCCTGCAGAGCACGAGGAACATCCACAGGTGAGAACAGGCAGGTGCCAAAACGGCGAGGCTCAAAATCCCCGGGATATTTCCCATCAGTGACTGATGGGCACGGGTGATGCTCCAAAGCTGAGACAGGCACAGGGTGAAATATTCAGCGTGGGGTTCAGGCAGCAGCAGCAGCAGGGTTTGGGTGTCAGGGCTGCTCTGCAGGGACACGGGAGCAGATTTCCTTGGCAAGGAATCGAGGTTTGGAGCAAGACCTGTCCAGCGGAACGCTCTCAAATCCTATTGCCCTGCCGCCATATGGGAAGCAGAAGGCGCTGCTGGCTCTGCTTGCAGACAAATCCCAGCTCCAAGCTGAGCTCAGGAATCCCCACAGCAGCTGGGCACTGAGCACACAGAGCTCTGCATGGCCCCAAACCTCCCTGCTCCTCACCTGTGCTGCTGGCTTCACCCAGGGAATGTGTTACTGGAATTAAAGCAGGGCTGGAGTGTCACCAGGATGGGAAGGACAGTGCCAGGATCACCAGGACAGTGCCACCAGAAGACCATCAGAGTCACCAGGACAGCATCAGAGTCACCAGGACAGTGCCAGGATCACCAGGACAGTGCCAGAGTCACCAGCACACCATCAGGGTCACCAGGACAGTGCCAGGGTCACCAGGACAGTGCCACCAGAAGACCACCGGAGTCACCAGGACAACGCCAGGGTCACCAGGACAGCGCCAGGGTCACCAGGACAGCGCCAGGGTCACCAAGACAGCACCAGGGTCACCAGTCCCAGCACATTCCCTGGTCTGGTGCTGACGCACCAAAGGCAGCGTTGTCCCCTGTCCTGCCTGCAGAGCCCTCACTTACCAGGGACTGACAGTGTCCTCTTAAAGCACAGGGAAAGCCGTGGAGTGGAGAGTTAATTTAACTCTGAAAGGTGAAGGTTTGGCTCTGATTGTTCTGGTGAAACCTTTAACCAATCCCTGTGAAAAGCTTTGAGCTGGGGCCGGGCTGATTGGGAATCCAGGACTTTTAATCCCCAAGGCAGCGAGCGGAACCACACACACTGCTCCGGCTGGGGAACGCTCCCTTTTCATGGAAATCCCACGAGGGACTGACTAAATCTTAGCACAGACACGGGAATCCCCACAGAAAGAGGCTGGAAGTGAACAGGCTTGGTTTGGTTTTCAAGCGAAACAGCAAAGGAACGACGCTAAAAATCTCCACCTGCTCCAGAAGGATCACAAATGAGGAAGAAAAAAAAAACCATTTGCACCAAATAATGTGCTTATCCTTGAAATTGTGGGGAAAAATTGGAAAAAGCCAGGAGCTGAGGTCTGGCTCATATTTTATACAAGAGCCCTGATTATCCCAAGGCACTGCACAGCCCGGAACATTCCGGTGGAGCCCGTGAATGTCACACAGGCCCCCGTGAACAGCTGCTCCGTCTTTTTGATAACTCCATTACTCGAGTTCAGAGAAGGTTTATGGACTAGAAAAGCCTCAGATATGGTCATGAATGTTTGATGCCTTCACAGGCAGTGTTATGGCTGTAACTTCGCTTCCCCGTCGGAACGATGACATTCCCACAGCCCTCGGTCATCACAGGCCAAGGGGAGCAGCAGGAGCCTGCAAATGATGGACTTCCCACGCTGCTGGATTGTTCCTCCTGCATTGAAACCAACGCTGCCTCGTTCAGGGTGGGTTTTGTTTTTTTTTTTTTTTTTCAGAGATAAAAGCGTGAGTGTGATGTTTGAAACCGCACGAGGAACTGCAGCTCTCCGTGTTTGTGCAGTGCCTGGAGCCAGGCCCGGCAGTGTGAGGCTCCTTCAGATCTCGTACGATCTGTTTAGAGCGACTGAAGGAAGGGGGGAAAATCCAGAAATGCACGGGGTTCTTTGAACGCTGTCAGAGCTTTGCCGTTCGTGCCTTTGTCGCCCTGGAGGGAGTAGAGACCATTTCACCATTGCGAGCAGGCGGAGCTCGTTCTGTGCCCTGCACACCCTGCCCTGGGGCGAGCAGCTCACAAACGTCATGGGCAACGAGGATCCAACAAAGGGAGAGGGAATTTAACAAAGGGAGAGTGAATTCAACAAAGGGAGAGTGAATTCAACAAAGGGAGAGTGAATTCAACAAAGGATTTTACCAAGAAACTCCGCTCTGAAACCGAATTAAAATCCTGCTGGGAAGCGTCACCTTCCTCCCAGAGCTGGTGCATCCCACAGAGCCCTCAGCCCCACCATCGCCAAGCCCGGGATGGTTTTTATTGCAGCGTTTCCTGTCAAAAGCTTCGTTTTCTGTCGTTATTTTGATTATTTGTCACGGCCCCTCCCCTCGGTTCATCACTGCCAGGCTCAGCCATTCCCATTCCCGGAGCAGGAGCAGGAGGATTCCTCGCCCCAAGCCCCTCCTGTGGGGCTGTTCCAGGAGGATGCTCCTGTTGTGATCCCAAAATTACCCCGAGCTGTATGGCCTAAGGGCAACTCGAGCAACTCCTGCTGGAATCCTTTAATTTTGTCTTTATTCCGGGCCACGAAAAGTCACCACAGCTCTTCATCCCTGCAGCTCGCCTTCCTCAGCCCTAATTCCAGGCTGTGCATTAATTGGGAATTCTTCTGAACCCTCTGACGCCGAGGTGCAGAAAACACCATTTTCATTTTATCTTTATTCAAGGCATTTGTTGGTTATGGGGTTTAATCTCGGCTGGTACTGAGGAATTTAATCAGATTAAACCAAACAAAAATAGGATTATCTGAGTGCTCAGGGTCGCATCCAAGCTCACAGATGGACACAGCCAGCAGGAGCGGTTAAAACAGACCCCGAAAACAAACAAAGCAGCAAAAACAAACGAAACACCACAGCCAAAACAAACACCAAAAAAAAAAAAAAAAAAAAAAACAAAAAAAGAAAGCACCAAAAACAAAGAAAAAAAATACCAAAACAGCACAGCTAAAACAAACACTAAAAACAAAGAAAAAATTAAAAAAAGGGAAAAAAAAAGAAAAAAAAGAAACACCGTAGCCAAAATCAACATCACAACAAACAAAGCACTGAAACCAACCCAACCCCGTGGAAAAGTGCAGTCCTGGCTCTTGCAGGATTCAACACTAAGCACCAATTAATGCAATTGTTCCCTCTTGTCCCCAATTGTGCATTCCCCGAGCTGATCCTCCCCCAAAGGCCCTTTTATTTATCCTTTTAACAGCAGTAATTGTCTTTTTTTTTTTTTTTTTCCCCACAGGTATTAACTACATTTTACCTTTCTCTCAGCCACAGCAGCCCAGCTCCTGCTGTGCTGTTCCCAGCTGTTCTCTTCGCCTGTTCCAGGGGGAATTTGGGGAATTGAAACTCTGGGATTCTCTTACCAGGGCAGTTTCATAGCGGAGTTTTATTGATCTGCGCGCAGAGCTTTAAGGGTTAAATGAACTGGTGTCCATTGTAAGTAAAAGCAGTTTAGCCCCTCACTGCTGCTGATCCTATTTCCTAAAAGAGAGCCCCATAAATGCGTTTTTTCAGCACTGTGGGAGTCTTTTATTACTGCTGTAATGCAAATGGAGCAGTTACGTCCCCACAAAGCGATCTCTTCCCAGATTAAAGCCCCGGGGACAGAATTATCTCCTGATGAATTCACCCAAATGGGTTTTGGGGGCTCTGATGATCCTGCTGGCGGTGTCTGCGTGTGCATGTGCCATTTTCCTCCGGCAGAATTTACATGAAGACAAACGAAGAACGAAAGGATAAACCCCGATTGTGGATATGATTGTGTCAGCATAAACATACTTTATAATTAGGTTGCTATTACCGCGGAGTAGGGGAAGAAGCAAACCCGAGTAAATCACTTTTATTCCAACCTCGCTGCAGCCACCAAGGAGTTCAGAGCAGCATAAGTCTTTTCTAAAAAATATCCTCCCCCTCAGCACCATTATTATTCCAGTAAAATGTAAATGCAGACTAGGCCTTAGATACCAATTAAACTGCACTTGACAGAGATGTTATTGTCTAAATCAAATCAGTGTAAGCGAGCAAAAAGCAAAATGAGTGATGAGCTGAGGAGAAGCAGCAGCAGATCTGTGTGCTCTGCTCAGATTGTCCGGTGAGGAGGGGTGAGGGGAAATCATCGCTGCACAGATCAGCGCAGTGAGGATTCTGCCCAGCCTGAAATGAGAGAGAAGAGGAAAGGACGAGCCCCGTCGGTGGTTTGAATGTGCCACCCCTCTGTGTGCTGGAGAGCAGAGCTCAAACCTCCAGTTCTGTCCCAGCTGCAGCCTTTCTTTCCCTGGGATTCAGCGGGGTTCTTTCCTCCCTGCCTCTTCTCCCCTCCTCCGTCCAGCCCATGAATATTCCGAGTGCCTGAGAGCAGCTCCCCATGCAGGCGCTGCCTGAGCATCCCATAAAATCCCATTTCCTGAGGAGCCTCGACGTGCCAGCGAGATGGTTCCGAGTTAAAGGAGGCATTAGCACAGTGCTGAGGGTTTGTGGGGAGCCAGCGAGGCTCCTGAGATCCCCTCATCACCTCCCCAGCTTCTGGCGGGGGCAGGGAGACGCTGCATCCATATTCAGGCTCTCTCTCTCAAGCTCTGCATTTGTCTTCCAGTAAAGGCTGAGGTTCAGAGCCTTCCACAACGCGCAATTACAGAGGAACAGAGCCGAAGGGAATCTCTGGAGGTCGCGTGTTCAAAGGCAGCATCAGGCAGGCTCGGCACTCCTCTCGTGTTCCTCTAATCTCCCCTTAAAAACCTCCAGTGGGACACAGATCCGACAGATTAAGCACCACTTGCTGGATATTGTATTCTGCTTTTTAACTACTCCAGCCATTAGAGCACCATTCCTCAAGTTTTTTTTTATTTTTTTTTTTTTATCTTTACAAGTTTCGGCTCCTTCTCTAATTAATATTTCACCGGAGGCTCCTCGGCGTGGAGCAGAGAGGGGCTGCAGCTGCAGCTCCTGTCTGGTGGTTGCTCTGATATCTGGGGTGAGTGATGCCTGTATTTGCTGCCTTTGTCCTTCCTGCTCTTCTGCAGTGGAGCAGAGCCGGTGCAGGAGTTCAAACAGCAGAATTAAAGTGAAAATTCTCCCCGCACGGGGAAGGCAATGCCCTGGAAGCACAACCTTGGCTCCCACGCCACCCCTGGGTCTGCCTGCATCCACAGCAGCTGCTGCCTGCATTACAAACGATCAATTCTCTGCTTGAACCGGGGCTGTGCAATGCTCCATGGCCTGGGCAGGTCACTGCTCACACCAGGGGCTCTTCCCAACCCCTGGAAGTCACGAACCAGTCTCATCTCCTGCTTTTCTCCTTCCTTCCTCCCTGCGTGCTCCTCGTGCCCTCTCTTTGCACCTCTGCACCTCTCCTGTTCCAGCTGTGGGAACAACAATCCCAAAGGTCTGGATTCCCCTCTGCTGCATTTGCAGACCCTGTGGCCTCAGCACAATCGTCTTTTCTCCTCTGTGTGGAGCTCAACAAACAAATCCTCCCCTCCAGCTCTCTCTCAGGTAGCCAAGTGCCAGCCCCCAGTCCCTGCAATTATTGGAATGTTCCTGGAGAAAATTGCAGGAGTCTCCATGAAAGGAAAAGTTTCTGCTCCCTGCAGAAGCTGACACAGCCTGTGCCCAACTCCTCTCTACACAAAAGGCTCCTGGAGCAGGCAGGAGCTCAAAATAGGGGAAGGGAGAAGGAACAAATGATGTTTGGAGCAGCAGCAGGATGGTTTGGAGGTCAGGAACAGAGCCATGCTGGATTCTCAGGGTGATTATTCTTCATTATCAAGCTGCAGCAAATTCAGTTGCGGTGCCAAGGGTGCCACACGTGCTGCATGGACACTTTGGGGGTTCCAAATCTGGTGCTGCCCCGTTTGGAATAACACAAGGCTGGGGTTTGAACGGGCTGCAGGTCAGACCACAACAAACCCAACCCAACCCACAAACCAGCTGAACACTCCAGGACAAGAGCGGAAAACACCGGGGGAGCTGAAACTGCGCAAAGGAGCTGCCACGGGCTGCAGCAAACAGAAAAACCCAGGGGAATTCCATTTTCCAGACCCATTGACAGGTGAGAGGAGCAGAGGACAAACTGCAGGGTCCCTCCAGGTGTGCACGGTCTGAGCTGGAGCCTTTGCATCCTCTGTTCCCTGCAGCACCCACAGCCCCACTCCTCCTCCTCCTTCTCCTCCTGAAATTCCTCCTGAAAAGCCTCTTTGCCTTCTCCTTCTTTCCTGGCAGCGTGACAGGCCCAGAGCTGCGAAAGGGTTAAGGAGCCCAGGCAAAGTTAACAAGGGATGGGCAATAAATGGCTCCAGCTGTGTATAATTAACTGTAATACTGTGAAGTAAATGACTTTTATTGGCAAGCATGTCATAACTTCATTAAAAGTCATATTTACAGCCCTCTCACATGGAATGAGTACTTGTGTAGTCTGCGATTTAATGAGCACTCGTTTTCACCTTGTTTCAATTATTTTCCACCCACCCTTTGTCTCAGTGTGGGGAGCAGGAAGATAAAATACAATGGGAGTGTAATTAAGGCTGGCACAGATTCGCTCAGGAAATGTTTTTCTATTCCAGAACAATCACTTCTACTGCTTACTACTACCAATGGTTTAATGTTTAAAATACATAGTTTTCCCCGGTCCCCAAAGGATTCTTTAAATAACGTTATTAAAGGATGGCTGTGGGAAAGCTTTTCCCCAGCCCAGCACACGCCGGTCGCACACAAAAGCAAATTTGTATCACTTAGAAGAGGAAATTTGCAATTTAGCTTGATTCCAAATAAAAGATTTTGACTCTGAGAAGGAGGGGGCTGCAGAGATGCTCAGAGTGTCCCTTGGGACCTGCCCCAAGCCCCAGGATGGAAGGAGGGACATCAATTGTGGGAGTGACACGGCCAGAACCACGGGATAAATATAATTTATTTCTGAGCACAAGAAACCCTTTGAGCAGCTCGCAGGAAGCCTTGGCCTGGTGGGATCGGTGTCCCTGTGCTCCAGCAGGGGATTTTTTCCCACCCATTTCCCTCCCTGAGGCTCTGTGGTTGTGCACAGCCTCATTTCCTGATGAAGATGCTCCCCTGCATGTTCTGCATCCTGGTGATGCAGTAATTGGAGGCAGCAGTGATTAATTCCTCAGATAAAATTCGTCCTCGGAACAATTGATTTCACTGCCAGAAGTGGACAAACTTCCCGATGGCAACACTTTCATGTAATTATTGTTATTAGTTTAAGCTTGTTTGGGGGAGGGAAGAGATGCAAAAAAAAAGAAAAAAATCAATTACTTTGTATTTATCACTAATCTGTTGTGATCACTTTAATACACAGCAGTTATAACTCAGGGCATGGTTGTTCTCATCCATGAGCTATTGGAAAAGTTTGCAGAAACTCTGAGGGCTGAAGGGGTTGGATGCTGTGGGAGGTGATTCCGGCTGTCGGGCTGGGGCAATTTTCATTTTTAGGGCTCTGATGTTCTCAGATCGGTGATGGATGAGGCTGGGGCTGCAGCCTGGGCCTCTGGGCTCCCCACGTGTCCAGAACTGCAATTGTTGTGCTGCTCCTGTGCTGCGTCCTGAGCTTGCTGGAGGCGTCCAGAGGAAGCCTCATTTCTGCAGAGCCCTCAAAGCCGGGGTTTTGTCATCCAGAGAGTGAAAAGTCAACTGTGCTGCAATCAATCTGGGCAGTTCTGCAGAGCAGGCTGTGCTGCAGGAGCCGAAATCCATCCCGGGGGAACGGGGAGGATGCTGGAGGAGCTGAAATCCATCCCAGTGGAATGGGGAGGATGCTGGAGGAGCTGAAATCCATCCCAGTGGAACGGGGAGGCTGCTGGGGAAGCTGAAGGAAGTCACCATTGCTGTGCCTGAGCCTGGAAAATCTCCCGGTTCTTCACTGAGAATCGATATCCAGGTGCCAGAGGTGTCAGCCCTGCCCTGCGAGGACCTACTGTGATGGGATGCAGGTGACAAAGAGAGAGACCTGCTGGGATGGGCTGCAGGTGACACAGGGACCTGCTGGGATAGCTCCAGGTGACACAGGGACCTGCTGTGATGGGCTGCAGGTGACACAGGGACCTGCTGGGATAGCTCCAGGTGACACAGGGATCTGCTGTTATGGGCTGCAGATGACACAGGGACCTGCTGTGACCAGCTCCAGGTGACACAGGGACATCCCTGTGCCCTGCTATGTTGGACTGACCCTTTACTGCAGATCTGTGTGTAATTATCTCACTTTTGATTACAGAGATGAAGAACCAAAGGAGGGGCTCGGTTTGTGCAATGAAGCAGCCCTGGAAGGGGAACCTGCCCTGGGGTCAGCAGAGGATAAAGCAGGGCTGAGTTCTCAGGTTCTCCCACTCCCTCCTTGTCCTGGCTCTATCTTTGGGGCTTCCCAATAAATTTTCACTTTCCAAATGGAGAATGGTCTCTGGCTTGGGCATTTGTTACTTTAGACATGCTTCACAAATTTCCTTTGCATCCAGGGCGGTTGAAAATTGGATTAAAACCTCTTATTATGTTCCAGCATTAGGGCATGCTTGGCTTCCAGTGGGAAGGAGGATGAGGGGAGCAGAATGAAATCCCCTGGATGCTCACTGAAATCCATCCCTGTGGATGTTCCAGGGCCACACATCCCTGTAAACAGTCTGGGATTGCCCTGGCCTGCCCTGGCTGGTGCAGGGTGCTCAATGCTGAGCTGCATTTCTGACAGTTCAGCTCTTCCATGAGCCTCAGCTGTTTCCAATAAATTCACCCTGGTGCTGTCAGAGCAGCTGAAATGCTGAACAAGGAGTTCGACAAATTCAGCTCAACAGAATGGAAAAGGCTTCATTTGTTTGGCTTTTTGGAGATCCAATCTTTGCTTTCCATCCACCCTTTGTCCATGGAACATCCCTGCTCCTATCAGGAGTGGCACAATTCCCAGTGCCCGGTGTCCACATGTGTGAAACCCCAAACCAGGAGCTGGTGGATTCCCCTTTGTGCATCCCAGTTCTGCAGTTTTCCCATCATTTATCCCCCTGTTCAGCCACCTGAAAGAACCCCTGCTTCGCCTTCTCCGCGGTGACACGCTGCTGTTGTACTCAAATTGCCAGCACCCTCTGAGAGAGCGTTCCTGCAGCACATCTTTAGACATCCCATCATCGCTCCTCATTTAAAATGTCAACTTTGTTCTGACAAATCTCCTGTGCCGGGCTTGAAAAGCTTTACAGGTGTCAGGAGCAGCGAGGCAGGCTGCAGCTTTTGTCTCTTGTGACAGGCAGCGTGAAAGGTTCTTTTTTTGTGTGTGTGCAGTGCCTGGATTGAGGTGGAGCTGCACATTGGGGGCTGTTCCTGTACATCGGGAGGGCTCTGCTCCATCAGGGGGATGAGGATCAGCTGTGCCAGGGGCTGCTCTGCCCCCA
>VZSR01003514.1:1896130-1914147 GCA_013398615.1 Brachypodius melanocephalos | reverse complement strand
TTCCCCTCATTTCCAGGGGAGAGGGGCACGGTGTGCATCAGGAACCGCATCTCAGGGGTGGAAATGGTTCCTGCTATTGCCTGTGAGTGTGAGCAGCCATTTCTGGCAGATGGGTTCACACCAGAGCTCGGGGTTCTTCCCCCAGGGCTCCCAGAGCCCTGAGCCACCCCCGTGGATAAAATGCTGCGTTTCTGGGGTACCCATTTTGGGAGTTTCAGGCTCAGCAGCAGGGAGCTGTGTGTCCATGGGCTGAGTGCAGCTCAGGCTGAGCAATCCCGGCTGCTGCTCACACTCTGAGCTCTGCAGAAGGAAAAGCGGGGTTGATTACAGGATATCATCATCACCGAGGGATGAAAGGGATTTGCAGAGCGAGGCTGGGGCAGAGGTTTCACTTCCTCACGTCAGCCGTTCAGTCTGGCAGCGTGAAATCTGCAGTGTGGGGTGCCCAGGGCTGAAGGGACAGCAGGGGACTCACCTGGGTGACCCTGCCCACCCCAACCCCCCTAGTGCAGCCTGAGAGACAAACCCAGGGCATTCTGCACCCTGACAACGATGGAAAGCAACTTTTGGGGCTGGAGGGCTGCCACAAACCCCAATTCAGGTGGGTTTGGGTTCCCTGGCAGCGTTTCCCAGCCCACAGACCCCCGGTGCTGTGCACAGCCCCCTCCTCCCGGGCTGGGGACAGACAGGTCTGGGAGATCCGGGACCACACGGGGCAAACGCTGCTCCCCCCGCAGGAACCGGGGTCACTGCTGCTGCCGAGGGCTTCTCATCTTTCCCGTGGAAAAAAATTTCGGTTTTCCAGTAATGCTGTAATTACCCCCCTGTCATGTCACCGAGCAAACAGGTTGGCAAACCAAGGTACCGAACTAAATAATCTGTGGCATAATCTAAACACATAATGGTAATTAAAGCTGACAGCTTAATGAGATACTGAGCTTCAAATGTACAGTGGTAATCTGCAATTAAGTAATCTTTTGTAATAGCACCCTGCCAGTTTGGGAAACTTCAGGTAGAAGGCTGTGTACTGTTCCACAGCAAAAATATTGACACAAGGAAAGGGGATCCGGGCAGTGATCAGCACCCAAAGCCCCAGAGCTGCCCAGGGAAGGGACAACAAGCCCTGATCCACCCCAGGAATCTGAGCTGCCCCCAGCACACAGCCCTGGATCAGCCTGAGAGCAGCGTTTGTGCTGCTGTTCCCAGGGATTTGATGCTGACGTTGCTCAGGGGGGGTTGGCAGTGCCTTGTCTGCCCTCGGAGGGGCTGGGCTGGAGCTGCAGCCCCTGCAGGACCTGCCAGGGGCTCTGATCCCATCTCTGCCCTGCTCTGTGAGCACAGGGGATCCATCCTACACTGTCTGAACCGGGAAAAAACTCCATTCCTGGCACCATTCTGAGCGGAGTTCAGATCCCACCCTCGGCTTTGTTCCCACCCTGTGCCATGTGGGAGCACCGACTCAGGACCCAGGGACTGTGCCAGGTTGCAAAGGCAAAATCCAGACTTAATGGTAAGAGAGACAGGATTGGATGTGACCAAATCCCAAAAACAAACTTCAGAGTGGAGCCTGCTGGATTCAGCTGGCTGGTGAGGAGCAGGAGGAAACGGGACACTGTGCTCCCAGGAACTCCTGCATCCTTCCTTTGGGTCTTTTTGGTTGCCAGGTTTAAAAAAAAAATAAAAATAGATGGGTTTGTTTTAATTGCTGCAGCCTCTGCCCCATCTCCTCGTGTAGGGAAAGGAGAACAATCCCCTCCTCTCCCCTCCTCAACAGCCCTGGGAGCAAAGGGCTCAGGGGGGTCGTGCCCACCCCCCTGGATCCTGGAATTACATTTTCCTGGGGATGTCCATAAGCAGCTCCCAGGAGAGCTTTTCTTTTCTAATCCTCTGAAGCTGCGGGTGAACAAAGCAAACCTTGCAGAAGCAAGGCGAGGCCAGAGACTTTCTAAACACCGGCAGAGCTTTGGGGTTTTTTCGCATGACAACACCGTTCCCGGGTGGAGGTGGGAGATTTCCTGCCTTTTGTTGTGCCTTGGGTTGTTTCTGCTGCTCCTGGCTGTACTGATGCTCTTTTCTGGGGCAGAGCTTTGGGGAGCCCAGCCCAGCCCGGTGCTCTCAGAGCTCGGTGAGGTTTTTAGGACAAACCCAGGCAGGGCAGCAGCGAGCCCTGCGCGTCCAGGGGACACCCAAGCTTTGACTCAGGTGTTCCTTCAGTGGCTCTGGAGGAGTCAGCGTGGTTTATCAGGAGAATGAAAGATAACTGAGTGATACAAAGGTCTCGGTGTGCAGCAGAACTCCAGAGCAGGATTCTCTTTAGGAGAGCCCTGGTGTCCTTGGGGTTTTTCTGCTGGATCCCAGGAGAGCTGGGCTTGGTGCTGCGGCTGCACCTTCCCCCCTGTCCTTCCACAGCTCTCTAAGACAGAAATCAGGAGGGTCCTGAGCTGGTTTGTCCATTCCAGAGGAGCAGGAGGCAGCTCCAGGGGCAGCTCAGGTGAGATCCCAGCCCTGCTCTGCTCCCTCGGGGATTTTTGGGAGCACAGGGAGAGGCTGAGCGCCCAGCCTGCATCCCACCAGCAAAGAGGAGATGGCAGCCCCTGTGAGCAGCCCCTGAGCAGTGGAGCTGACACCTCCAGGCAGGGAGTGCAGCCCTGTGAGCTCCCTCCAGGATGTGGCGTGTCAGCAGAGGGAAAACATCTGCAGGCTGTTGACACGGCTCGGGTTTCAGCGGTGTCAGATCTCTGACAGGATAACAAATTGAGCCCAGGCCTGAGCACATGGATGCCTGCCCTGCTGCAGCCCTGAGCAGCACAGAAATGTGTTCAGATTTACAGGGATGGGCTGGGAAAGCAAAGTAACCCCAGGAATTTCCAACCTGGAAGCAGCAAACAGCTGAACAAAACCGGCTGGAGCTTTGCTGGGATGGAAGAAGCTTTCCATAAACCCCTCTGGTGGAACCTGACCGCGACAAATGCCCAGGGCTGGGAATGGGCTGAGAGGGGCAAAGCTCTCCCTGTGCCAGCTCCCATTTGCAGAGGGATGAGCAGGGTCTGGCACTCCCCAGCCCCAGGACAGGGCCCTGCTGCTCTGACCTGGCCAGAGGAGACCCTCAGACCCTTTATACCCCACTGCAGTCCCTCCCCATGGAGCCTGGGAGGAGTTTCACAATTAATCAGCTCCTGCAGTACCGTGAATTGCCGAGCTCAGCTGAGCACAGCTCCACTGTCAGGCACTCTCTGAGCTCCTGAGATGATCTCTGGGCTCAGAGGCGGGTCAGGAATGGGGATTTCTCAGAAACAATGGACCGGGATCCAGGAAACAGGAGCAGCAGCGTGGTCTGTGAGGAATCAGGAACGCTGCAGATGTGATGGTGGGGAGCACAAAGGTGGCTTTGCCAGGAATGCCCCTGCAGCTCCCCAGGCTCCTCAGATCCCCAGGGCTGGATTCCAGGGGCAGGGCCAGGCTGGGATCCGTGCGGGTGGAATATCTGGGAATGCAGGGCTGAGGGATGGCACCGGCCCTGCAGACAGCAGCACACGAACGGCCCGGTGACTCTGGCTGCTTTAGTCATCTTTAAAAACGATGCACTCAAACACTTCCTGACCCTGGGGGACACAGAGGGATCGCTCATCACTCAGGGAGTTACTTGTGCTTGCTCTCTGGTTTCTGATGGGAAGTGATGATGCTCTGCATCCCTCTGGCTCTCCTCGCTGCTGGGGCCACAGTGCCAGGAGCTCACCCAGCATAGCAGAGCCCTGCTGGGACATCCCCTGGCAGTGGGAGGGGGAATCCTGCCAGGTCCAGCCAGGGAAGGTCCCTGTCAGCCATGGAGGGGCTCCGTGAGCCCAGCCCGGCCAGCAGGAGCAGTAAGTGCATTTCTGTTAAATCAGGAAAACGAGGGGCACAGATGAGCTCGTTCTGCTGTTTTTCAAGATGGGTACACGAGTTCTGATCCGAGATCCTAAACCCAAACTGCAGGAACGGGGGGCACAGTGGCAGTGCCACCCTGGTGCCACCATCGTGGCAGGACTGACTGAGGGGGTCACACAGGGGTTGCTCCCACCCTGGGGGCAGTGGAGGAGCAGTTCAGCCCCTCAGGCCACTCCCAGCTCTCCTTTGGGACAGCCCCATTCCTTCCTCCACTTCCCCATTCCTTCCTCCCCTGTCCCTGCCCCACCTCAGGACCAGGGGACACTGCTGGAGTGGCACTTTCACAGCAGCTGGAGTGACAAACACAAACCGAGGCAGGAGCTGTCCAGGAGATGTGTCAGGTCCAGTCAGGCTTTTCTGGGCACTGCTAGGAGAGCGTTTTACATTGCTGCTGCTCGCTGATATGTCAATCAGGCAGAGGTAATTAATGACTGCTGCTGGCAGGGCCAGAGGAGCTCCAGACAGAGCAGGGCCTGCCTGGAAGGATGAAATGTCACTGTCCAGGAATGTCAGCACCCAGCCCTGCTGCAGAGGATGCGGCACCCTGGGCTGGGTCCAGCCAGCCCTGAAATCCAGGGAACACCGGGACAAATTCAATATTGCTGCCAGCAGTGCCAGGGACAAGGGGTGCACGGAGGGCACGGCAGGCAGGGAACCTCCAGCAGCCCAGAATCCGCTCCTGGCTGGCACTGGGAATGTCTCAGGACACTTGGAGCAGCTCTGCTGGCTCAGCTTGGAACGAGCCCCGCAGAGGAGTTTGGGGGGCACAACCTGAGCTGAGGTTGGAGCAGAAATGCCAATCCTTCAACAGCTCCTGGGGTCTCCAGAGGCTCAGAACCCTTCAGTGAGCACAATCCCATGCTCCAGGAACTCCAGCGAGCCCTGAATTCCCTCCTGATCCAGCCGTGGGTTCCTGAGCCCTGCAGGAGCAGCTCTAAAAGCTCAGGAGCAGCTCAGGCTCAGCGGGGCTGGGCAGCTGCTCGGTGATGGGGACAGATTTTGGGCTGGTCTCGGTGTGCAGAGGGGCTCCCAACACCACCTGGAGCTGCAGCCAAACATCTCCTGGGCACGAAAATCACAGAAATGCTGCTCCTTTAAAGTCCCTTCAAACCCAGCCCGGAGCCGTGTGTTACTCCCGAGGTCTCACACACACCTCCACAGCCTCCACAGCCTCCACAGCCTCCACAGCCTCCACAGCCTCCACAGCCTCCACAGCCTCCACAGCCTCCCCACCTTTCAAATTCCTGCAGCGTAACTCAGCACAGCAAGTACAGAATGAGGGTGACACGCAAATCCTATTAATTCACCCAAGTATGGAAATGCAATCCTTTTGATGTCAAAAAGTACAGCAATGATGTGTTAAAGAGCTCAGCACGCCGCTGTTAAATATGTAAAGTGCAGATTCCCCTGCGGCTGGATCACTCCTGCATCACCCTGGACTACATCTCCCGACTCTAAAAGACTGGGAATTACTCTAACAGCATTACAGGCCCGTGCCCAACAATGTGGTCAGAGGCTGCTAAGAGGATTTGGGCTCGGCGTGGATTTACTTTTTCCTTCCACCATTCTTCCCCAGCTCGGGGAAATGCAGGTGACAGATTCCAGAGCGGCTCCGTGCAGGAAAGGAGCTTTCAGGGGAAAGGAGTTATTTGATGCACTGCAGGCAGAGGAAACAACTTTAGAGTTAAAAAAAGAGAGAGACTGAGAGAGAGAGAGAGAGAGGGAGGGAGGGAGTGGCACTCCAGGGCTGTGTTTTGCCTTCGATCTGGGTTTGAACCATAGTGGGTTTTTTTCCCCCCAAAATACTGACTGAGATAAAAGCACAGAGAGATATTTTCAGAATGTGGCAACTGCAGGGATGGATGGAAGAGTCCTGGTGGGGTTTCAGAGAGTTCCCAGGTGGAGGGAGCCTTCTCCTCTCACCTGCTCTCCCCACTGATTCCTCCCGTGTCAAGATTCCGGCGATGCTGCAGCTTCAGCTCTCCTAGAGAGACATTTAGCCTTGATTTAAAGATTCTGAGCAATCAAAAAATTCGTGCCATCTTTCAGCAGCTGCTCCAGAGCCTAATTAGCTCTACTTGAAATGTGTGTATCCCGTTCCTGAGCAAAACTAAACCGTTCCAGAGAGTTCTCCACGTGCAATCCATCATTGAAACCAAAATCCAGGTTTTTTGAGGCTTGAGCCGAAGACACCAGATTGATAAGCGTGAAAAAAAAAACCCAAACAAAAAAAAAAATCCCCCTGAAGCTGTCCCATAAATCAGGCCCTGCCTGTACATTACTGAGTCAGCTGAGGGTGGAGAGCGATGGTGTTTGGTGTTTTTTTCCCCTTCTCTTTCCTCTAACGCTAATTAGGTTTGAAAGGCTGCAGCTTGAGTCCAGATACCACATGCCGAGAAGAAAGGAACCCAAACAGCTGACGCAGAGTTCAGACTAAACTAACTGCGAGCTCCCCAGGGACAGCACAAGGTAAACCTGATAGTCCCTGTCATTTACAATCATTATCAGGCAGCAGAGGCGCTGTGATTTTGCTGGGGAGCCAATTAACAGATTCCCGAAGCTCGGGGAGAAGGTCTTGGTCCTTTTTTCCTGGTTTAGACAGGAAAATGGGGGAAGAAAGGCTTTGTTTGGAGGGGATGCTCCAGGAGCTTTGCTGCCCTGGGGAATGGGCAGAGCTGGGCTCTTGAGGAGAAAGAAAAGGGCAGGGGGTGGCAGAGGCAGAGCCCTGGCTCATCTGGGTGAGGTGTTCTGTCCATCCCATCCTGCACAGCTGGATGAGGTGTGCATCTCCATCCCACCCTCCACATCTGGATGAGGTGTTCATCTCCATCCCAGCCCTGCACAGCTGGATGAGGTGTTTGTCTCCATCCCACCCTGGCTCACCTGGATGAGGTGTTCATCTCCATCCCATCCTGCACATCTGGGTGAGGTGTTCATCTCCATCCCAGCCCTGCCCACAGGACACGGAGCAATCCCTGTGAGCTGAAACAGCAAAGTCTGGGTCAGCACGGGGCTCTCAGGAGCCCAACACGAGTGGGGAGCAAGAGAAAAGCTCTGGCCCAAAGCTGTGGATGGAAAGGTCTCTGTGCTGGGGAGGTTTGGGGTTTGGATCCAGGTGTGTCTGGGGTTGGGATCCAGGTGTGTTTGGGGTTGGGATCCAAGTCTGGGTGTTCCTGGGTTGGACTCACCCTCCCTGGAACAAACTGCTCCTGCATTTGCATCTCAGGACAGATTGCGAGCAGGACAGGGTGGACCACGCGTGGAGCAAACAGAACACAGAGCAAGTGCTCAGCCTTCCCCTGCCAGCCCTCTGCAGACCTGAGCTGCAGCCAAGGCAGTCAGCTGAGCTCCTGGTGGGAGGTTTCTGCTCTGAAAGCACCCACTGGCTGTGCAAACCTCGCTGAGGATGTGTGCCCTGGGCTCTGTTCACCCTCTGGCCAGCCAAGCCTGGCAGCAGCAGCGCCTCAGGTCCTTACAGGGGCATTGCAGACACACAGAGAGCTGGAGTTGGGAGGAAGAGCCTGGGCAGGGTTTGCAGGCTCTGCCTGCACAGGATCCTCACACTGAGATCCTGCAGGGCTTCTCTACTGTCACCAGCCCAACCTTCCCTCATTCCCAGCTGGAATTCTGTCCCCAGGCCACAGAGGGGCTGGCATCCCTTTGGCCTCCTCTTTGTTCACCACCTTTGAATAACCACACGCACCTGGAGCTCCGTGTTCTGAGATTAAGCAGATTTTGTGCAGCGCCAGGGCATTTTGCGCTAAGAAAACTGCAGGAAACACCAAAACCTGTTCACAGGTGACTCCTGTCCTTCCCAGCCTTTGTTCAGCTGCTCTGCCTGAGCCAGCAGTTCTGCTGGGAACAGGCAGAGAAATCCTAAGAAAGGTAAAAGCATTAATGGGTCAAGGGCTCCTTTGCATAATTCTATTATCAGCAGGAAGATGCTGCAATAATCATGTTAGGCATGTGCTCTGGAGCATCAAAGTGACTTGTCTTACCTTACTTTTTGATGTCAGACAGGTTTAAATGCTTTGTACAGCTGAGGCACCTCAGACAGCTGATCAAGAGAGCCTGTGCTGTTCAAGCAAAGCAAAGGCCTGTTTTGCCTTTTTTTTTTTTTTTTTTTTTTTTAATGTCAACAATGCCACATTCTTCCAGCAAGGAATAATCTCTGTTGTCAGGAGCTGTGAAAGGCAAAGGTGTGGGAGAGGGGCTGTGTGTGGGTGCTTGCAGACGCTCCCTGGAGCTGCCACCTGGGAATCCTCAGCACCCTGAGCACTGCTGGGGCCAGAAAAGCAGCGTGGGGCAGCCTGTTCTTGATGTGCCCAGCCCTGGGCTGGGCTCACCTGGCTGCCAGCAGGGTGGGAGTGATGTGGGGATGAGATTGGAGCCGCCTGATATTCCCAACTTCTGCTGAAGCTGTCAGGGAGAATTGGGGCTTGATTTGGTTTGGGTTTTGGTTTGCCTTTTTTTTTTTTTTTTTTTTAATCCCGTTGGTGGCACAACAAGATTTTTGTTTCCAGCCAGAAGGAGGAGCCAGATCAGCCTGGAATTTGGCTCCCTGGTTTTTCTGCTAAAACAAAACAACACAACAGTGAGATGCATTCTTTGCCCTTTGGGGCCAGGAGAAAGGAATATTAGGGTTTTTTGTGAAGGGAAAATGGATTTTTAAGTCTTTTTTTTACAGGTTTCGGGGTTAGGGTTAAAGCTTTAGTCTTGTTTTCCTTTCACTTTCATCCTTGACTCAGCCCATCGCTTAAAGGAAGTTTTAAAGAGGAGGAGGCTGCTGCAACTTGATGTTGTGAGTCTGTAGGACACGATCTGAGTGGGATGAGCTCCTTTCTCCCTCTGTCTCCTCTGAATCCCATGGAACACCAGCACTGAACCGGTCTCAGTTCCTTCCCTCCTGAAATAGAGCTGAGACTGCTCTTGGTTCCAGCTCTGGAGCTCTCCCTTCTCCAGGCAGGCACCAAAGAGAAGCAGAAGTCCTAAATGCCAGCCTGGAGCATCAATCATAATTCCTGGGCTGCCAGCAGTCATGTAACTGCTTAAAGACCTCGGCAGCCCTCTGGCACTTAAAGAAAAAAAATCATCTAATTAATCACAGGTGAAACAGCTTGGACCTGCTCCAAAAGCCCCTGAATTTACTGCCAAGCTTTGATGCTAATTTTCCTTCTAAGTAACCCCCTAAAGAAATTTACGATTAGGTAATTAAAGTGATGAATAAAGAGATACTTAGAAGAAAAGAGAAGAAAGAGGGGGGAAAAAAAAACCTTGAGTCAAAAGCCTTAAATCTCCTCCCCTCCTCAAAGAGCAATGTTAGTCGTTCCTGCACGCGCTTTGTCTCTGGAAATTGGGTTGGATTCCCACAGGAGCCTTGAGAAATATTCCTTAAATTAATGTTTGCATAACCAAATAAAACAGTAAAGAGGGAACTCCTGAACAGGTTGTGATGCCGAGGTGGCTGAGGGGAAAAGGGACTGGTGGCTTCTCTCTGAGAACCCCACACTGAACAGCTTCTGTCAGGAGCTGCCTCCTGCCTTCCTGAGACCATTGTTCTAAAGATAATTAGAGACCCAGGAATGCCATCTAATTTAAAAAAAAATGTAGAGATATCTAATTAAGAACTCTGGAGCATGTGAAGTTTTAAAAGCCTGGCCAGGTCCTGGGTTCTGGGTAAGGCTTTGCTCCCTTTCCTCCTCTCGTTTTTTTCCCAGAGTGGAAGAATCTCAGCAGCCTCTGATCCCTGAGCGCTCTTCAGGCAAATGTTCCACCCCAAACTCAGCACGAGGGCTGTGAGCTCAGACACGAGGACAGAGGCTGCAGGGATTTGGTTGTTTCCACTAAAAATGCAGAGATGACCCCAAAACAAAGGAAAAAAATCAGGGTCCAGTGTCAGCTCCAGGCTCTGCCTGACACCCCTGACCCTCCCCTGCCCACACAGCCCTGCTGACCCCTCACAGCCTCCTTGAGTTGAGGGAGGAGCTGCTGGGTGATCCTCGAGGGGACCAGAGAGGATAAAAAACGAGGAAATGGCAGATTAGATCTGAGGTGACAGAGATGAGGAATAAAAGCCATTAGAGCCCATTTGCAACCTGCCCTCATTGAGTCGAGTTTCAAGGTGTTTCTGCAGATTATTAATAGCCTGACAGCGGTTTTTGTACGGGGATCTGATAGGGGAAATACCAAGGGTGTGCACTCAGAGCGGGGAAAGTGGAGACCCTTCGTTTGTTCGCTGATGGGAAATGCAGAAGAGCAGCGGCTGAGCAAAACCTGCTGGGTTCCAGCAGTGCCACCTCCAGCCTCACATCCCTGTGACCCTGCACAGAGCCTCACCCTGGGCTGCTTCCCGTGGCTCTCCATCACCTCGGTGAACAGAACCTCGAGTGCTGCGAGGTGTTTTGGGCACCAAAAATCTCCCAGAGGTCTGATTTATTCAGCGAGGCTTCTTTTAAACTCAACGGAGCGCCAATCCCGGGCAGCTCTTCCCTTATCTGAGCTATCTCAGCTGCACCCGGTGAAATGGGAGCGGGGCAGGGAGGGAGGGGAGCCCGGCGAGGCTCGGCCGTGTGGGAAAGCGAGGTTAAAACATTCCCAAAGTCGCACTTTTGTAGCCGCGCGCTCGTAAAAAGAGAAATGCCAGGTGGGGAGCGCTTTGAAGCTCGCAGGCTTTGTGGGGCTGAGCTGTCAGAGGTGAGTAATTGCAGCTTTGTGTGTGAGCAAGGGCAGGGCTGAACTCTGCAGGAGCATCCCCCCTGCCTTTGGCTGCTGCTTTTCTGTTCGGCTGCAGCTTTCCCTTCCCCAGCCCGGGGTGCCACCTCACCCTGCCCGGGATGGTTGGAAATAATCAAATCTGGCTTTTTTATTATTTAGCCAGTCACCAGTGGAAGTGGACAACAAACAGCAGGGACTCGTTTTTAGCCTTTTTTTTTTTTTTTCTTTCCTGCTCCTTTCCAGCCAGAGCTGCCTGGAGGATGGGCTGCAGTGCCAACAAGTGTTCCCACAGAGAAAGGATTCCCTGGTGGTGGCTGCAGAGCCTGGAGCAGACCCAGAGGAGCTCAGTCCTGAACCCAAATCCCCTGAGCTGGGATGGGCAATAATCCCTGCTGGATTTGGTAAAACCTGGCGGGGGTTTCCAGACTCCATCGCTGTGGGCAGGGCTGAGGGCAGCATTTTCTTCACACCTTCCAGGGCTCTGGAACTCAGCACGTGCTGAGAACCTCGGGCAGTTCCTTGCTCAGCATTTCTCAACTCCTGAACTGCAGCTGCTCTGGAGCCAGCAGGATCTGGGGCAGAACCTGAGGTCCTTTGGATCTTGCCCTGATCCAAATCCTGGTGGGAAGCAATTCCTGCTCCCCACAATTGCCCTTCCAGTCTCAGAGAGCTGCTGGGGATCAGGCACTTGACTCTGGGGTTCCCATCTGGATAAGCTCTTAAGAGCTGGGATTTTGTCACTGCAGAGAGCTGATCCCACCTTGGATCAGCCTGAGGGGTTCTCTGCTAGGGAATTTCCCAATCTTCTCCTTGTCTTTGCATTCTGTGCAGTGTCTTGTGTCATTGGCCTCCCCCTTTTCATCCTTGAGGCTGTGGCTGATAAATTCAGTTTGTCTGAGTTCTCACAGGACACCCCCTGTTCCTGCAGCTTTCCAAAACCTGCTCCCTACAATGGAAAGGATTTGTGTTTCTCATAATTTCATTAAAGGTGTCTCTCACCTTTACCATAACTGGTTGCTTTTATGTTCAAATGAAAACACGATTTCCTCTCCATGAGAGAAAAAAAAAATCTTTCCAACCTCTCCATCTAAGGATATCTAAAAAGCGACTTTTTTGGATGTAATATTTTTTCATGCAGTTTTTCAGTGAGGTTTTTCTTTGCCCCCATTCTCCAGACTGTAATTTCTTAACCAGTTTAAGACTGGAATGATATTTCAGCCCTGGGAGACAAAACTCAACCCCAGGCCCTGAGGGTGGACGGTGCTGGTGGAACAATGAGGGGTTATTGCCCTTCCTTTGTGTCCTGCACACCCAGGATTTCCTGTGTGTGACCCTCCTGCAGTGCCTGTGGGCTCCAGCTCTGCCCCAGCCCTGCTCCTCCCCTCCCCAAACTGCTCCCCTGCTGCCCGGGGCAATTCCAGTGGCTGAATTCCTTCCTCCAGTAAAATCTTAACAAGTTGAGCTGAATCTTCAAACACATCCACAGTCTCCCTCAATAAATATCAAAAGGGAAATCCAGCTCAATATAAACAGAGGATGGTGAAGCGGTGCTATTTATAGGCTCGATTTCCCTCCGGTTAAACCACTAATGGCACTTGGAGGGCTCGTAATTAGCAGGCACAGAAGAGAACAAAGTCATCGCTGGCAGCCCAGGCAGGGCAGGATGAAAGCAGCACCAGCACAGGCCCAGGGCTCTGGTCTGGGCTTGTCTGGGTACAGCAGTGCTTGGTTTTTGTGCTTTCGCTCACAATTCCCATATCCAGGTGATTTGTGCCTCTTCCTGTGCCCAGCACTGGGTTTCCCCTGTGCTCAAACCCCACAGATTCAGGGCTGATCACAGATTCCAGTTTGTCTGTACTTTGCTTTCTCCAGAGCCCCAGAAATGCTCAGAGGTGCAGAGCCCAGAAAAGGAACAAATGATTAACACCGAGCGTTCGGGCTGGCGCTGCAGTCACACCTGATTTTTATTTTGGTTTTTTTTTTTTTTCAGCACACCTCGGCTCCTTTGCCCAGCCCTTCCCTGTGCCTCTCCCAGCACAGCCAGGAGCAGCCCATCAGTGTGAGGGATGCGTGTCACTGCCTGCTGATCTAGGCCAGGGCTGGGGCTGCTCCTCAGAGCAGTGCCCAGAAGCGCAATTACACACCAGCCAAGACTCTGAGCGGTGATTTAAAACGGATTTGGGCTTTTAAAGGTGCGTCTCGAAAGCACCTGGTTTTGTAAAGGCGTCAGAGCTGCTCGGCTCTCAGCGCCTGCAAATCAGCAGCTCTCAAATGAGGAACATAAAGATGGCAGCATCCCATGGTGAGAGCATGCTCTGGAAATGTCAGTGCTGCAGGAGCAGGGCTTCCGTGAGCTCTCAGCCACCCCTCTGCTCCTTGCCCAGCAGCTGCTGGCTCTGCCACTGCTCCACACACAACGAGGCTGCAAATGTAAAGCGTCGTTTGGCCCAGAAATCCAGTTATTTAAAGTCATCTCGCCACGGCTTCTAAGGACTACTGGTGGTTATGGCGGAAAGGAGATTTATTTAGCTGGGATAAAACCTGAGCAAAGTCACAGCTGCGCAGAGTCTTTTGGCGTTTGCCCCTTTTCCTTTCATTTTTGTTGAGTTTTTGATTTTTTTTTTTTTTTTAATGCAATTCAACAAGTTAAGCCTGAGCAACTGCCCCTGACCGCAGGGCTACAGTAACATCTGTGACTGTCCTGTGTCATCTGCGAGCTGGAATGGCTCTAATCTCCGGAGCAGCCTGCTCTGCCGTGACATTTCCAGGACAGCCGCGTTCCGAAAGCCGGGCGGTGGCCTCGGATCGGAGTTTAAAATAGAAACGCGTTGGCCTTTGCGCGCAGCCCCGGGAGCTGCGGGTGGGACCCGCTCCCTGTCCCTCATCCCGGCCAGGAGAGCTCCTGCCGCCCCAGAAACCGCTCAGCTCCGCTCAGACACTGCTAATTAACGGGCTAAATTAGAGCAGAAGCAGGCTGGTGCTGGAGGGGGTTGCAGGAACCGAACGTGACACAAGAGCGGGAGGATGCTGTGCGCTCCCCGCGGAGCGAGGGCACCGTGCACGGAAGGTGCTCCCGCTCCCCCAGCTGCTGGAGCTGTGGGAGGGTTTGGGGACAGCCGGGCTGGTTTGGGGTCAGCCGGGCTGGTTTGGGGTCAGCCGGGCTGGTTTGGGGACAGCCGAGTAGGTCTGGGGACAGCCGGGCTGGTTTGGGCTCAGCCGGCCTTGTTTGGGCTCAGCCGGGCTGGTTTGGGGACAGCCGGGCTGGTTTGGGGACAGCCGGGCTGGTTTGGGGTCAGCCGGGCTGGTTTGGGGTCAGCCAGGATGGTTTGGGGTCAGCCAGGATGGTTTGGGGTCAGCCAGGATGGTTTGGGATCAGCCAGGATGGTCTGGGGACAGCCAGGATGGCTCAGGGACAGCGTGTGGTGGTGGTGGCAGCGCCGCGTGTGATCCCCGATCTCACCATGTGTGACACTGCACCTCCTGCTCGTTCCGCGGGCTCAGCTGGTGGCAGCTCTGCTCTTCCTCCCTTTTCTGTGCGATGCAAAGTTAAAATTATTCCGCTCGCGTTGCTAAAGGTGCTTTTCACAACTGTGAGCCTGTTAACGCTGGTTTCCTAACAAATACCAGCTGAAAGCCTTTTGCTTGGCTGTTTGTTTGTTTGTTTGTTTGTTTGGGGAGCGGTGTTTTCAAACACTCGCAGCGAGCTGCTGCTCTGCTCTGTGTTGGCAAACTCGAGCTGCTGGCTCTCCCTCACCTGGGCAGGGGCGAATCCCAGCGAAGGCAGAGCTGGAACCGGGACAGGGCACGGAGGGGCAGCGGTCCGAGGGGCAGCTCCTGCCTGAAGCTGATTTTCCCTCTGAACCGGGCCCTCCACAGCGGTTCCTGCCTCTGGAAACTCCTTTGGAGCTGTTCCCTTTGTAGCTCAGATTTCCAGGCCGGGTTGGACGGGGCTCGGTGTAACCCTGGGTTTGTGGAAGGTGCCATGGCAGGGGGTGGCACTGGGTGGCATTCAAGGTCCCTGCCAACCCAAACCTTTCTGGGATGTGAAATGGGGACTCTGGACGTCCCTGTTTGGCACAGGAGGGTGAGACCAAGTGAGGGATGGACTCTCAGCGAGCTTCATCCTCCTCTTCTTCCTCCTCCTCCTCTTTCCTTCACCCCAGCGCACCTCACTGGTGCCCACCCTTGTGTCGCCTCCTCCGTTGTGCCGTGGGGTTCTCAGGGAGCCCCCGGTTGATTTACGGCCCCCAGAGCCTCTCGGTTTGTAATAAAGTTTTCAGCAGCTCTGTCGCGCCCGTCCCCGCCCCCGCGCACGCACAGCCCGCGCCCGCTTTGTTCTCCTCGCACTGAATGTCAGCCCATAAACCTTTCATCAGCCCAACCAGGTGGAAAAAACCCATTACTGAGAGAAGTGTTCGTTCGGGTTCGGAGGGGGCTGGAGGGGAGGGCGGAGGAGAAAGTTCCCAGTGGAAGGAACGGAGAGCGCGGCAGCGCTGCCAGCCCCCCAGGAGGTGGGAAAAGCCCTGGGCATCCTCGGAGAGGCGGCGATTGGGGCCCGACAGCAGCTCCTGAAACCCAGCGTGACCACGGGCAGTGAGCCCTCGGTGCCTCTGTGCGGCTGGAGGGGCTGTGTGTGCCCGGGGTCTGCTCGAGGGCTGCTCCTGCCCTGCCCGGGGCTATTCCAGCCCTGTCCGGGGCTATTCCAGCCCTGCTCCAGCCCTGCCCGGGGCTATTCCAGCCCTCCTCCAGCCCTGCCTGGGCTCAGGTGCTGACAGACGCGGTGTCCACACAATGAAGGGTCTGACAGCGCTGGGCTGGCTGCGGCCGTCGGGCGAGGGGCGCTGAAACTGCGGGTGAGGACAGAGGGTACAGGGACAGCAGAGTGTCCCCGCGGCCCCAGGGATGCTGGGCTGGGAGATGCACAGGTAAATTAATTCATCCACGCCAATGCTGACTGCGAGCTGAGAGTGTCCGAGGGCAGGGACACCACGACAATTCCCTGGGCACGGCAGGACCTTGGGCACGGCGCCTTTCCCGGGAAATTCCAGCCTCCTGCCGGGTCTCCCTGTCCGGGATGCAAACCCCAGGAAGGAGCTGCTGCCTGCACGGGCCATCGATCCCCAGGACAAGGTTATTGATTGGGGATGGGATTGCAAAAGGGCTGGAGGTGGAGTTGGCTGAACAGCGAAATCTCCTTTTCCCCAGCGTGTTTGTGTTCCAGGCACACACTTGGTGGATCTCTCTTTGCACACGGTGTGTAAAGTTCTGCACAAAAGTGTATTTAAATAAGTTTTTAAGCCACGCAGTCCAGAGGTAAAGCCCCGGAGAAGGGCAGGAGGGCCCTAGGGGATGGAGAAAGGACGAGAAACAACAAAGGAGAGCAGGCGGTGACATCTGTCACCAGTATTTCATAAGTTAAAAATTCAGCATAATCTCCTGCCACCCTGTCCGCTATACTGAGTTCCAACAGCAACAGAATTGTCATGATTTCTACATGAATTAATTCAAATCTCTCTTTGCATGATATGGCGTAAGAAAGGGGCCATCTGGTTTGTGTTCAGGGTGTCAGAACCGCTCATACCAGCACACTCGCAGAGTGCAAGATGGGAGCTGACTGCACACATTAACGGCTCCTCACCCTCTGCCTCCCGGGCCCGCCGCTGCTGCCCCGTTCCGGTGCTGCCGTTCCCGGTGTCAGCCCCAGCCGTGGCCCTAAAGCTGAGCCCGGGGAGCTCCGGGCACCTCCAGCCCCGGCTGTGCCCGGGGGCTGCTCCCCAGGGTGGGCACGGGGCTGTGACACAGCTCAGACATCGAGCAGGGCTGCTTTGTCACCCTGAGGGGCTCGGGGACATCGGACAGGGCTGTGACACACAGCACAGACAAACCAGGGCTGCTTTGTCACCCTGAGGGGCTCGGGGACATCGGACAGGGCTGTGACACACAGCACAGACAAACCAGGGGCTGAAGGGCTCGGGGACATCGGGCAGGGCTGTGACACACAGCACAGACAAACCAGGGCTGCTTTGTCACCCTGAGAGGCTCGGGGACATCGGGCTGGGCTGTGACCACGGCAGGGAGGACGGAGTGTCTGGGAGAGGCTGCTCCAGCCCCACAGCCCACTCAGAGTTGGGAATGTTCCCCCTGCTTTGGAGGTTTAAATTCCCCCTCTCAGATGAGAAGCCCGGGATAATAACTTAGATAAGAGTTAATTGGGGTGTCTGGAGGTGATGACATCATATGGGTTTCCACACCTGGCTTTCCTGGATGCATTATTTTTTGCCTGGATGTATTAATTTTTACGTGGACACATCGATTTTTACCTGGGCGTACCAATCCTCAAAACACCCTAAACCACAGCAGTGCTTGCAATTCCCACATAAATGCAGGGAAAGAAAAAAGGATCAGGAAAACAGGTCTTCTGAGGGTGTAAACCTGTGCACCAGATTTTGATCAATTAATTATTACAGCAATTTTTGGTTTGCCTGTTGTTACATCCTGGTGACAAACTGGTTCAGTGGGATTTCTCCAGCAGTTACTTGAAAATGCAAAATCCAGGTAGAACTGGTTTGCTGAGATGAGGCACCAAAGCCCCAAATTCTGTTCCCTTTCTGGTTGAAAGGGGCTCAGGAGAGTGGGAAAGAAGCCCCAAAGCAGAAAATCCTCATCTAGAACAGATTAGCTGTGTTTATATTGCAAAGGCTCTGGCTAAAGTGAGGGCTTTTTTCCCTTAGAAATATTGTTTTAGCATGAATTTATCTTCAAATGAACTTCGTGGTAAATAGAATCCAAACATGAGCTTAAATTTAAGGTCTTATTTAAGTGCTTTCCTCCTTCACTTGCCAGCTGAGGATCTGGCCTGAGCTTTGAACATCTTTGGGGAGAAGATTAATGAGATTAGAACATTTGCAATCACTTTTGTACTTCCCTGATCTCCGTAAAACCCCGTCCCGGCGGGGCTGTGGAGCTGTTGGCTGGGTGCTGATGGACAGGGCTGATGAAAGCAGGGCTGGCTGAGCATCCTCTCAGCTCTGGGAACACATTCCATGGCCCCTGGGGATCGCCCTTCCAGACTGTCAGCGAGTGTTTAATCTCTGCTCCGTGAGATCCAGCCTTGAGTGCCTCACTCTGCACCCACGGGCCTCATCTGCTGGCTGAGCTTGCAGCCGGGGTTTCACAGCCAAAAAATGGAACACGTGCTCAGGGCAGGTGGGGAGGGGTGACCTGGGACAGGCAGGGCCTCACCCAGAGTGTGGAAACCCCCGGAGATCTGCACTGGTCCCTCCTGGAGACCCCCAGTGGAGCTCCCACCCCGTGACTCTGTAAGGAAAAGGCAAAACTGGGATGTGGAGCTCTGCAGTTTTGTGTCTCTAACTCAG
>VZSR01003514.1:1874820-1887932 GCA_013398615.1 Brachypodius melanocephalos | reverse complement strand
TTGGGCTGGTGCTGGGGCCAGGAGGGGCTGCCAGGCCCAGAGGTGTCACCCTGAGGTGCCCACAGCTCAACCACACCTGGCCAGAGCCAGAGCAGCTGCTGGGAATGCTGCTGGGAGCAGGGGAACCGCACTGGAGCTGCCAGGGCACTCTCCAGCCTGTCTGTCCCCTCTGCCCGTCGGCTCTGGTGGCAGCAGCTGAGCCTGGAGCTGTCACCAGCTGAGCTCTGCACAGGTCACAGCCCACAAGATCGATGGCTGCGGGAGCCAGTGCGGTGTTTTCAGTAACCTGAGCCCTTCCAGGACCAGGTGAAACCCTGGGCAGTGCTCGGGCACTCCCTGCTTCCAGCCCCACGAGAGGGGATTGCGTTTCACACGCTCCGTGGGCCGTGTTTGGGAGACAAAACACAAACCAGGGGCACCCCAGGAGCAGGCGTCGGTACCGGGCACGGGGAGGGCAGAGGGTTCCCTGATCAAAGGGAGCCCTTGGCTGAGACACAGCCCTCGGGAGGGAGGCTGGAAAGAGCAATTTCCACAGATCTCAGCATCAGGAAATAGGCATTTCATCATGAGCTGGGTCATGGAAAAGAGGGTTCGGACAGGCTGCTGCTGCTGCTGCTGCACAGACAAATGTAATTTATTACCCCGAGGCCTGGGGAGGCCTGGGGAACTCAGGAGGAACATGCAGCATTAAGGAGCCCGGCCTCCGAGGAGGCTTTTTGGAGAGTGACTAATTGAGATGGGGCATCGGGATATTCTCCTGTGCCTGAGCACATCCAGCCCTTCCCCACAGCCCTGGTGGGTACAGGAGAGGGGACAGGAGTGGCTCTCAAAGTGCTGACCCGAAATTCAGGACACCTGGGCTGGCTCACAGCTCCTGGGGGAGGCTGGCACAGCTCGGCATGGCAGTCCTGCCCAGCTCTGCTCCTCTCTCTGCCTCTCACCCTGCTGCCCCAGCACGGTTCTTCTTCTGTCCCAGCAGCAGCAGAGGGGTGACAGGGGCTGTCCTGCCCAGCAGGAGCTCCAGGCTGTGCCCCTGGTGAGGACAGCACTTGCAGAGGTGCCTCTGCTGCCTCCAGCCCTGGGTGCTCCTGGTACCTGGGGAATGGTCAGGGTTTGGTTCTCTGAGCTAAGGCTGGGATGGAGCAGGGCCTGCTGTGCCCCAGCTCCTGCCTGGGGGTGTTTTCCTGGGAATTCTGCTCATTCTCACCTGTCCCGTTCAGTGTTTTGGGGGAGCAGGGAGGGAGGCTGTGGCTGTGACCTCGCAGAGGACATTCTCCACGCGTGCACCACAGCGCTGGGGCTGAGCCCCCCGTGCCCGTGCTGCAGGGAGGGCTGGGGGCTCACTGACACTTCCGAGGTGTGTGAGGAGCTTCCAGGTGAGCCGGGGCCTTTTCCAGCCGCGCTGGGAGGTGCTGGGTGTTTGTCATGCGCCTGGTGATTAACTGTTGGTATTCAACGCCGAACCCACCCTCCCCATCTGTGCGAGTGTAGCAGGGCCAGGCAAATGACTAATGCAGACCTGAGCAGAGACAGCAGAGCATATTGTAAAGATCAACCCCATCTCAGCTCCTGCTCGCATCGGAAATGCCAGCGATTGTTTCATCGTCTTCTGCAATGTTCATTAGAAAAGTCCCCAGATGGCAGATGGCTATTAGCTCACTGTGACCTATATAAATGTCAAACGTAAAGCTATTGCCCCAGCGAAAATCTCCAAATAAATAACAACAGGAGGGATGCTGCTCCGCCGCCACCAGGATTTATGGGTTAGGAATTCGTGCTAATTCATCCCGAAGCTGCTGAGAGAAGGAATCTTGTCCTGTTGGAGGAATTCACTCTCCACCTGCTTGCTGCTGAAGTTGAGTCTCTTGTGCAGTCCTGGCACTTCACAGGTGACCTGGGAGGTGACACTCTGCTGTCCTGGGAGGTGACACCCTGCTGTCCTGGGCAGTGACACCCTGCTGTCCTGGGAGGTGACACCCTGCTGTCCTGGGCGGTGACACCCTGCTGTCCTGCGCAGTGACACCCTGCCAGCAATAACACAGGGCCAGCAATTGCAGGTTTACCCTTACATGTGTAAATATATTTATTTATAATAATAAATATATTTATATTTTTGTGAGTAACATGCCACGAGCGGTTGCAAGTTGATGCTTATATTTATAAATATATTTATAAATATTAATAAATATATTTATTTATATTTACGTGCAACACCACGAGCAGTTGCTAGTTGATACTTATATTTATAAATATATTAATATTAATAAATATTTTTCTTTCTATTTATATGAGTAACACACCACAAGAAATTGCAGTTTCTGTAGCAAAACTTTGCCTGCCCTGCTTGCTGTGCCTCAGGTGGCACCAAGGACGCAGTGTTCAGCACAAAGAAAAGCTGCTTTAAAAAATAGATTATATTAAATGGTGGCGTCTGAAAGAGTCACTTTTTTTTCCGCCTCAAAAGCGATTTTCACAAAACAAGTTGTTGTTGCTGCTGTCAAAATTCTTCGAGTTTCACCAACACAAATTGTGTTTTGTTTTTTTAATATATTGCTTGGTGCAAAACACAAATGAGCAGATTTTAGAAATATTTCATCTTCATAAAAGGCGTTTTTTGGTAAACAAATACAAGTGAATATTTTATTAATGTTTTTGATAAAGGTACGAACACGTAGTGATGTCGTGCAGCGAACGAATCAGCTTATTAAAAAATTAAGAGAGAAGTAGGAATGTGGGTCATTTCCATCCACACAGGAATAACTCCAACCATCTTTTTCTCACAAATCCGAGATTTTTTTTTTGAACTGTTGCAATAACAGACATTCCCGAGGAGCACAAAGTCGCTTTTCTTTCTTAGCACAGTGGTTTATCTCAGCTGTGGGGCTGGTTCTGAGGAGTCCCAGCACATTCAGGCACATCCAGGGCTCGCTCCAGTCTCACTTTCCCATCTCCGCGCTCCTCCTCGCACACACTGAGACTCGTTGAGAAAGTCTGGCACAACCCACAGCATCTGCCACCTTCCCCAGGCTCTTTCCCGCTGCTTTTCCATTGCAAATCTCTGTCCCCGTTCCCTGTGTGGATTTCAGGATCACGGAGCTGCAGGATTCCCTCCTCCCTTGAGGATGCTCAGCTGTTGGAGCCTTCCCTCCCTGGCTGGGGAACCCTCCTCATCTTCCAAGGGACACAAAACTGGCACCTGTCCCTGCCAAAGCACCTCGAGGTGGGTTTTTATATCTGGGTGTTTCTCCTGCAGTGAAATCCTAGAGGATTTACCCATTCCACACTCTTGAGTAAAAGCTGAAGGCAGAGATAACAATTCCAACCAACACCTTTGGGGAAGCAGCACCTCTGGCAGGAACATCCCACAGCTTCAGAGAGCAGCTCTCCTGGTGAGGAGGGGGTTAATTAAGAGGGGTTTTTCTGTTGAGCCCTGAAGCTTTTCCCTCCAGGGTAGGTGTTAAACAGCCCGAGGGGTTGTGAGCTCTGTCCTGGAACCAAATCCTTACCTGACGAAGACTGGAAGGGAAAATTCTTGGAAATGCAGCACAGTTTCGATGCTGTCCTTTCCCTGGGAGAGCTGGGTGCCCATTTCTGAGACAACGAGCAGCAGGGCTCCAATGGGGCGAGAAATCCTCCTGTTCCCTTTGCTCCTGCTGGAGTGGGCCCTTTTCATTCCACACTGGCAGTTCCCTGTGATTGAAATTTGAAAGCATGTAGCTGTTAATCTGGGAGTGATTAAAGAGCCTCATTTCTTGGAAGAGTCAGTACTCATCATCTGCCGTGCTGAATGAGCCTCTAACATCCCCTGATCCCATTATATTGTGATTAATTGTGCCAGTTTAAGTCAATAATTCATTTGTTAAAAATAGGCCTGCAAAGTATCATTTGTCTCAGGGGAGATATCAGAATGAAAAAAAAAAAAAATTCATTTGATACTTCTCATTAAATTAGTGTTGGGAGTTCTATTGAAGGGTTCTGTTCATGAAACATTTATTGCAGGCTTATTTGATAAGAAGTTGTATTTGTCTAGAATTATGCCCGCTAACAGATGTAAGGGGCTGCATTTCTCCATTGCTAATGAAAGGATCAGAGCCCAAACAAGTGCGAGGCTGGGGAGAGGGCTCTGTGCTGACAGGAGCAGAGATTTGGGGACGTGGTCCACAAAGCAGGCAGACACAGCGTCCTCATCCTTCGCTTTCAGAGTGGGGACCCCTCTCGGGGTGACAGCAGGGCTGTGTGCCTGCAGGGGGAGATGGAAGGGCCTCAGAGCCCGTGTGGAAAGGGTTATAGATGGTTATAAATGGTTATAAATGGTTAGAAATGGTTATAAATGGTTTAAAATGGTTTAAAATGGTTATAAATGGTTAAAAATGGTTATAAATGGTTACAAATGGTTAGGAATGGTTAGAAATTGTTACAAATGGTTAGAAATTGTTAGAAATGGTTACAAATGCTGCCTTTGTATCCATCGGGCCGGCAGAAATGTCCCAGCTCTGAAAGGGACAGGCAGGGACCGGTGGCCAAAACTGACAGAGAACCCTCCAGACCTTCATCCTGCACTGGGGCAGGCCTGGGAGCACAGGAATGGTGCTGGGGTGTGGGCAGGGATGGAGGGATGGATGGAAGGATGATGGATGGATGATGGGAGCTCACCAAAGCAGTGTAACCGCCCCTCCAGGGGGTGGGCTGGTGGATGATGGGGTGTGCAGGCTCTGCTGGGTCCCCAGGGTCACTCCAGGCTGGGTCCACCCTCACTGGTGGACATGCAGTGACCCCCAGGGCTGGAGCCACAGGGCTCCTGGGATTCCTTCTGGCCTGGATGGTGCCAGGCAGAGCAGAGCCTGTTTGGTTTAGGGTGAGACACACCGGTGAGCAGCGCTGTCGCTGCGCAGGGGAAAGTTCAGACCTTTCCCCTGGTGCCACAAGAACACCTGGGCTGGGCCTGGCGTCTGTTCCAAGCAGTGAAATGAAGGATGGGGAGAATGTGCTGGGAAGGAGACACTGGAGGAGACGAGGAAAGGCTGCACCACTCAAGGAAATGCGCCTGTCAAACCAGGCTGGGTTTGGAAACCCCACCGAGCCCGATGCCAGGGTTCCAGAATTTATACCAAACAAAACCCTCCACAAACCGCAAGGCTCTCTCCAAACCCAAGCTCTGCGCTTTTCTCCCGGTGTCTTTGAGATATTTTATAGCTCTTACATCACGTTACCTGGTGATCTGCCCATCGGCCCGGACAATCCCCGCATTGTCTGCGAGCCCCGCGCTTGACAGCGAGCTCCATTAAGGCGCTGAGCCGGGCCAAAAATGTGTCACCGCTGCCAGGGGGAGAGCGCAGAGCACCTTTGATGTGTGAGTGACACGGCTCGTGTGTCCGCGGGTGGGACAAGGGGGGAGCCCGGCCAGCAGCTGTGGGTGCAGCTCTGCCTCTGCACTGTCCCCTTTGCAACGCAGCGACGGCTTTGCAACCTTTTAATGCACTCGCGCTCCTCCCGACGGTGCCCGGGGATGGATTTTGTTTATGCCGAGCAGAGCTCGGCTCAATTAAGTCGATGAAGCCAAATCAAGGGCAGTTTCTGCTCGATGGAGCCGCGAGTTGGTCTCTCTGTAAAGTCGGGGCAGGTTGTTTCTCTCGCTGACAGATGGCTCGGGGAAGGCAGGGGTGCCTTGTCATTTTCTCACACTTTGGCAACATTTTGTGTAGCTTCTCCTGTCGATAAAATCTCGTTTGGATTGACCTGAATTGACAGATAACTATTGACTGCAACAAGAGATGGATCCAGTCAATAAGCTCTCGTGCCTCAGGGCATAAGCCAGTCACTAACTCAGGGAAGGTTAGAAGGAAATATCCCTGATGTGTTGATTATTCCATAAAATTGTCCACTAGGAGGATTTATGGACGTTTGGTTGCTCACAAATACAACATACAGGACTGTAGGGACCATTAACCTGTTCTAGCCCAACAGTTCTGAGGTTCTGCAACTCTGGGTGTCTTTACAAGAATTGTAGAAGAAAAAAAATGTGTACTGGTGGTGTTTAAAAGCTTGGAAGCAGAATTTCATTGTTGAATCTTAACCTAAATACCAGAACCTCTGACATTTTTCCCCTATTTCTCTTGTAGTTGTCCCACTCAGAGCTTTTGGTGCCTGAATATAAAATAAGAGCTGAGTTCTGTGTCCCAAAACAACCTGGAGCACCCGAGGTTAGGAGGACGGAACCCCTGGGTTCCAACAGGTGCTGGAGCTGTGATCCCACCCTGTGCTGCCTTTGCTCCCCAGAGGGTTTTTGGAGCTGTCTGAGTCCTGCCCTGGCCCTTCAGGCCTTGAGGACTCCAGTGCATGGGAAGGAAATTCCAGCAGGGAGAGCAGGGCTGAGCTGGGATGTTGTTACCAAAGTGATGCTGAAAACATCCCCGGGATCTCAGAGTCCCCTCAGGGCTTTGGTGCTGAGCCCTGGGAGGGGAGATCCAGGTGAACCTCTGGAGGGGAGATCCAGGTGAACCCATGGAGGGGAGATCCAGGTGAACCCATGGAAGGGAAGAGCCAGGTGAACCCATGGAGGGGAGATCCAGGTGAACCCATGGAAGGGAAGAGCCAGGTGAACCCCTGGAAGGAGGGCTCAGGGTGAACCTCTGGAAGCAGGGCTCAGGGTGAACCCCTGGAACTCTCTGGAATCCCTCAGAGGGAGATGACATTCCTCAGGTCACCGACAGCCCCTCTGTGGACTCGAGGAGAAGCTGGCTCTGATGGCATTTGTGCCCCCGGTGTGCGAGGCATGGGGAGAACCCTCTGGGCTCCCCAGACCCGTCCCTGGGGTCCCTCCTGCGGCAGGGGAGGCAGGGCTGGGCCGGTGCCACGGGCCCGGAGCTGTCCCCGCTGTCCCTTTAAGCCATCGGCTGTCCCCGTGTTCCCAGCACGGGAGGCTGCCTGTCAGCAGGGAGCAGAAAACAGATTGTGACACAGGGCAGTGATTTTTTTTAACAATCCTATTATGAAAGACGGAGTGCTCCCATTTCCTTTGCAGCTTTTATCAAGACTTAAATTGCTGCCAAGGGAGAAGAGGGGTGAGGGGAACCTCGCCGCTTTTATTTTATTTTTAATTTTTTTTTTTTTAAGAAAGGATTTTGCTTAGTTACTAAATTCCTGCCTAAGTCTCCTCCGAGCAGAGATCCAACAGTATCCCTATTAAATTATATAGAGCGAGTCCAGTCCTTGGCTGTCAGCGGGACCCATCAGTCCTAATTTATCGCCCCAGGAAACACAGTACAATTATGGTAATAAATAATAATAGGATTCAGTACATGACAACATGAATGATGGAGCCTCTCAGAACTCATTTACATTGCTTTGTGTTGCAATCACCCTGCTTCTAATGTAATGCCAAGCAAATGAGCCTTTTTGAATATTGTGCAATCTATTGCAAGTCAACTGGCACAAAACTCACTCAATAAATCATGTTCAAACACATGCCTCTAATGACAGGTAAATCAACAATGAAGTAATTGCATTTAATGTATTGAAATACTGGACAAAAACAGTGACCTCAAAGTGACTTTTTTGGAGAAGGTTTGCCATAGCTGCGGTGGCAGGGGGGTGGGTTTTTATCAGGCCCTCCCTGCTCGGATGCACAGATGAGAATCGATGATCCTGTTCCCCGTCCCAGCCTCAGCCAGGGGTGGCTCCAGGGATCCATTCCGTGTTCCAGCAGTGCCAGGGGCTCTCTGGGGGGCTCTCTGTGCCTGGGGCAGAGCTCAGCCCTGCAGCACTCGCCGGGGGTTCTGCCCTGTTGCTCCCAATTGCCTTGGTTCGCTTTGCCCAATTTCCGTGTCCCATTGATTTCAATAGGAAGGGGAAGGGACCTGCTGGGCTGTGAAGCTGCTGTGGCACCTCCCCTCGGCCCCTCACGTGGTTTAATATCTGTAGGGTGGGCTTTTGATGGGTTTTGGGGTTGTTTTTTCCTTGGAGGCTGGAGAAGGCAGAAAGAAGTGGCCTTAGCAAAGCAGTCCCTCTGCTTGGGGTTGTTGCTGCCCCATAAAAACACGATATGAGCAGAGGAAACTTTCAAGATTCTGTTTAAAGGCTGATGAAGAAACAACTCCGCAGATTTTGGCTCTGAGTTGATTCCCTCACCCTTCCCCTGCAAGGGAATTTGGCAAGTGTCAAAGGTCTCCTTGGATTCTTCAGGCAATGGAAAGGTTTTACATATCCCCAGGCTTGACTGTCTCTGCTGATAGCTCCCATATGATAGGAACTGATTAGCAAAATGTCTAGAGCCGGGACAAAAGAACGATTAACCGCGCAGAAAGAAAACAACAAGAGATTCCTGTAATTTCAGAAAATTGTTACCAGTTGTACCTGCCCCGATTGTTCCGTGGCAGCAGGAATGTCAGGATGCAATCACTCAGCTTCCCTGGACACTCTGGGCTCTCAGCTCTGAGCGCTGCCAGCGTGATGCTGCGGTGGCTGTGCAGGGTTTGTTTGGTTTCCATCACTCTTGGATGCATTCCTGTCCTCCCTGCAAGCCTGGCAGGTATTTGGCACTGCAGCTCTGCTGCCACAGCTCATTGCCGGAGGTGGAACCCTTCACACCCCGCAGACTGAACCCAGGGCTGGCCTGGGGCTGCTGCTTTGCTTTGGGTTTTTCTGGAAATCTCACGTGGAGCTCTGCTCTGAACTTTTATAGGGGTTTGGTGCTGGTTTTGAGGGCCACCACTGGAAATTCTGAGCTCTTGGGGTGTGGTGAGGGGGAACGTCAGGCTGGATAAAGGCTGTGACCCCTGAGGGGGTGGAGGATCCTGAGCTGGGGTTGGTTTGAGCCTGAGGTTTGGTAAACCCAGACTGCCTGTGACACACCTGTGACACCCCTGTAACTCGTGTGACACACCTGTTCACACCCACGTGTCCCACACACCCCAGAGCTGCTCATTTACTGCCTTGGAGACAGGGGAAGGGGCAGCCTGTAAGGATTTGGGCAATCTGGGATTGCAGTGGACGATTTGGGAGCTGTGAATGCTCCTTTTCCTCGGCCGTGCTCTGCCATCCGTCTGTCTGCACCCTGCTCCAAGGACACTGTCACTGACAGGAAGGTCAGGGGGCACGAGACACTGGAAACAGGGAATAAAATGGATGTTCTTGGGGTCCCTGGGGTGGCCACACGTGCACCAGGGTGCTGCAGGCAGGGCTAGACTCAGGTCCTTTCTCTCACCTGGTTCACCTCCAGGACTCTGTCTGTGCACAGAAGCTTTGTCTTTTTTTAAAAAAAAAAAGTCTTGAAGGCTCTGTCAGCGCAGTAACTCCCTGTGAGAACAGAGGTTGGGTTTCAGGCTGGTTTAAGGCGAATTAAGGGATTAAGAGCACCGCCACAGCCTTTGTGCCGGGTTGCTAAGTCACTTAAAGGTTCTCCATCGACATGTCAGAGCCATCATCACCTCGCTGGGATCCAGCAGCCGCTCTTCACACGCACGAACGCCGAGGAACGCGCTGGAACTCGCCCGTTTCCCACCGAGCTTTAATACAAATTCACCTTTGTGAGCTCTCACGACGGCGTTCCGTGGCTCTGGTGACTCACGGCGAGGGTGTTCGAGTCTCTGCGGGAGATGTGAAACGCTGTTGTTGCCCTACTTTACAGGATGAGAGGATTCAGTGAAAATGGGAGAAATCGGTCCAATAGCACTCAAGAAACTGGCAATAAAGAAGGCATGTCAGTCATTTGTAGGAACAGAGGGAGATTTTGGATTTAATTCACCTCAAATTTCAGTTGATTCTGCACAAGTGAGTAGTGATTTTTTTTATTCTATGCAGACAAGAAAAAAATGCTGATTTTGCTGGCTGAGTCAGCTCTGAGAATCTGATTTGGGTATGGCAAGGTTTATTCTTTTGTTAGTATAACAAAATAAATAACCAAAAAGGCGCTCATCAGAAGGGAAGGTGAGATCCTGGCCTGCCCTGAACTGACCTTTCTCTCGTGTCAGTGAGTGATTTCACACCCTGAGAGGCTCCTGCGTGCGAAGCCAGCTGGGTTGGAGATGGCACGAGGGAGGAGACGAGAAGGAAACCGATGCAGTGAAAGTTTCCAGGACCTTCTGGAGCAGCCACACAAAGTCTGCTCCTGTGAATCACTGCTTCACACTCAGCCTTCCCCCGGGGCCCTCCCCAGGCTCACACTGCTGTGTCCGTCAGTCCTCCACGCTGTGCTTTGCTCTGCTTCCCTCCACAGAGGCTTTTGCAGCCCAGCAGAGCTCACCAGAGGAAAGATTTCCTGGTAATCAGTCTGAGTTTTCCTCCGCTGGCTTTCATCACGTCGCTAATGAGCTCTAACCCATTGGCCCGTTCCTCCTCAGTGAAATGGCCTCACAAACCCACCTCCAGCACCTCCCAGGGTCTCATTTCCTCACCAGTTCTCCCTTCATGTCTCTCATCACTCCCCATGACTCTGGACAAGCCGTGCCCAAGTGTTTTTGGTGTTTTCCAGCCCTGCTTCCCAAAGCCAGCACCCTCGGAGCAGGGAGGTCACCCAAAGATCTGGGGTCAAGATGCAGCAAACTCCACAGCCGGGGAAGTTGGGTTGCTAGGATCCCAAGATTGTTTATTATGCTCTCAACTTTAATTAGCTGTAAGTAACATCATGTCAGTGTTCTGCCACAAATGCTAAAGCTGTCAAGGCAATTTTACCGAGTCTGGCAGCTTAAATCAGAAACAAGAAAGTCAACATGTCAATAATGGATCTAGACATGATGGATATATTAAAGGGGAAACCTAAAAGTTCTGGACTTCATTATGCTGCCTTCAGCTCTGACAACGTGTGCTAGAGAAATCTGCACCTCGTTGGAAAAGCCCCTGGGAGATGCTGTTCCCAATTAGGGGCACCTCTGCTCACCTCCAGGCACTGGGGTTGGGCTGGATGTACCCCACAGTGGAAATTAGGGAAAGGCCAGGGTGGCAAGGACCCGCTCAGGTTCGATTTTCCAAACAGATCTGCGCAGGGGAGGGAGGGTGAGGCTGATTTTTCCCGTGGATGTTGTGCCTTTTTGAAGGCTCCCTCAGAAAGGGATGGACACTTTGGAAGCGTCCGCGTTTTCCTGGAGAAGTTTTTTGGGCGTGAGCCTGAGCAGGGAGTCTGGAGGAGATGATGGACCTGTGGCTGCAGGGGATGTGTGTGGGAGGGGGAAAGTGCAGGAACCAACTTCCTTTCCATTTCATCAGCTAGTGGTTGTTTATTTTCTGACATGTCCCACTCTAAGTGTATTTTGGCTTGCGTGTTATACATATGTCGATGAAAATTAAGCAGATTTGCCACGGTCTGACAATGTTAATACTGCTCTGAAAATGTAAACAGATGTTTTAGGAGCTCTGAGGTCGTGGGATCACCACAGCTGCCTGTGTGTGTCAGGGGCTCTCCAGTACCTGGTGGGAAAACGTCCGTGTGTCTTGAGGTGGGGCTGGCAGCGGGGAATGGCTGATTTTACACTAAATAATGGCTGGTTCAGTGTTTGTTTTAAAATCTGGAAGTGGGATAGTTCTGCAGAGCGAAATGACTAAAGAAACCCAGAGCTTTCAGTGCAGCTGAACCGGCCGCTTCCGTGTGCACCTGCCAAGGGTGGAGCTGCTGCAGCCCCCATTTCTGCAAGAACGCCTGCAGCCCCCCCTCAGGGCACGGGGCTCTGGAGCAGCCAGGGCCGTGTGTCACCTCGGGCAGGGTGACACTGACAGCCCTGAGCTGGGCTAGGAGCAGGAGGGACAGATGTGGGGACAGCGATGCTGCTCCGGTGCTGCCACGGGCACCCAAGGGTGCTGTGCTCACTCTGCTCACTCTGCTCACCCTCCTGGGCAGGCTTGGGGAGGCCCCAGGGGGACACAGCCTCACCTTTTGGGGGTGAACAACCCTTCGTGCTCACACAGCCCCCGTGTTTCAGTGCTGGGGTGTCCCTGGTTTCTCTGTTATCCCCAAGGCTGCTGCTGTTGTGTGACCCCTGGGGCTGCTGCTGCCCCCCAGCCCCTTCCCCTGCTGCCTCTCAGAGCCTGCCCAGAGCCTTTCCAAGAGCAGCTCCTGCAGTTCAGCAGCACTCAGAGCCCAGCACGGAATCAAATATTTGGCCCCTCTCCTCAAGCTTTCTTTCTCTTCCACATTCGGCTCTCCCAGATGTTTTTGGTCATTTCCAGGTTGTAATTAATAATAATAAATCAGCAGAGTCCATCAGGGCTGGCTGTTTCCTGCCACCACTTGGATTAGAGAGCTCCGTGTTTTTCCAGATTTTCCAACTGTTGGTCAAGGGAAGCTGTCATGTGGGGGCTGTTGGTTAATAATAAACCCCACCGCATTCCTCCCTGGGAAAGTAACATCTTCACATCTGCTTTTGGGTGGAAACATCTGTCCCATCCAAGGGCTGTCTGTCTTGAGAAGAGGCAGGCATTGTGGGAGAGCATTCCAGCTGGGAGGGGGCCGCCTCCCCTCTCCCCCTCCCGGAATCTCGCTGACATTGATGTGCTCCACGCAGCCAGCACCGTCCCAGCCCTTGCCAGGCGTTTGTTTCTTACACAGAATCACGCGAGCAACCCGGGGGAAATCGTGAAAGAGGCAATTAAAAATATAAAAGAAAAGGGGGACAAAAAAAAAAAAAAAAAAAAAAAAAAAAAAAAAAGGCTGCTGCTTCTTGAGGATGCAAATATTTGAGCAAGGTGTTACCAACAGTGTGAGCGAAGCAGAGCTCGGGGAGGCTCAGCCTCTAACCAGGGCTAATAATGAACCAGCCCTGTTGTGTCTCTGAGTTTCTGCTCACAGAGATCTGGAGGAAGGGACAGAAGCACCAAAGGGTAACCCCAGCTCAGCCAAGGAACGACCCCGGACTGTTCCTGAGCTGGATTTGCACGCTCAGGGGACACAGCAAATATTTGGCTTTATCTTGCTGGAGAAGCCAAGGGCTCTCTCCCTGTGAGTGAGGGACAGAGCCCGCGTGTCCTTGTCTCATCCGTGCCACATCCAGGTGGTGCTGGAGCAGCCAAACCTCCCCTCGTGATCCCTGCACCGAGCTGCCCGGGGCTGCCACTCTGCCAGCCCTGCCCTGCTCTCCTGCTGTGGGCTGAGGGTCCTGCTGACCCGGGGGCAGAGGGAGAGGAAG
>VZSR01003514.1:1851614-1861851 GCA_013398615.1 Brachypodius melanocephalos | reverse complement strand
CAGCCTCTGCCCTAAATCCTCCATCTTGCTTTATATTACTGTATTCTAAAACCTGATCACACACTTCTATTCAAACTCCACACCCACAATCCCAGCGTTACCACTCAATTTTGGGAGCTTTGTCCACGGCCTCAGGTCAAATGCGGAGTTTGCTTGGGGGTCAGTGCGCAGAAAGTCCAAAATTTTCCGTGCCCAGTGTTCCAACACCACACCTGGGGGTAACGAGGGAGTGCCAAAGGAGAATCACCTGGGCTTTATTGTGCTTGTCCAGACCCTGGGCACTGTGGGCAGGGCAATCAGGCTCTGAGGAGCTTGGCATTGTCACTTTTTCTGCAACGCTGAGCACTGGACCTCTGCTCATGTGCCCTTTCTCTCTTTTTTTCCTTGTTTATTTTCTGTTTTAAACCCAGTGAAAGACAAACAAGCGGGCTCCCACTGCTCCGAGCGGTGCCAAGGTGACTGCTTGGCAGCCTGGAAAATCTCCTCTTGTCCCTCCTGGAGTCGGAGCTTGACCTTAAGAAAATTCCTGCCGGTTTCTCCGAGGGAAGGCGTCCCCGTGCTGCTGCAGGAGCCTGTTGGCCACAGGTAAATCTTTTTATTTGGGATGATGGGCTGCGAGGCAGAACAATTCCCAGCCTCCTCTGCTGCAGCAGCTTTGCATGGGAGCAGAGCGCTGCCCTTTCTGCATTTGCTGCGTCTGTCGGGGAGCACAGAAATACCGAGGTCAGAGCAGGAAGCAGGAACCAAACCAGCAAACGTGCGTGAAATCACGGGCTTGCTGGTTTTAGTCCATTTGCTGTGGACTGCAGGTGATCCGGGGCTGGGAAAGGCACGGAGAGCCTGAGTCAGCTCTGAGAATCATGTGCTCACCTGGAGCAATGAGCTCCAGTGGGGAGCTGTTTGCTCAGAGCCTTCGGGGATTTCTCACGCTTTGTTCCACCCGTTTCTTGCCTCTGACGGTTTTATTTTGACCTGAGAGAGGGGAAGGTGCCCAGGGCCCGGGTGTGGGGCTGCAGGGGAGAGGCTGAGGAGGTTTTCCTGTGCCTGGTGCTTTACCTGCAGCCCAGGTGGGGAGTGAGGGTCCTGCCGAGGTTCCTTCCCAGCATTGCTGTGACTCCAGGACTCCCCAGATGTGTTTTTGGGGTGTCTGCTGAGCAGCCCAGGTGTGCTGGGAGCTGCTGGGATCCCTGGGCTGCTCTGGCCCTTCCTGAGCCTTTGGAGCTCAGCTCTGACCCACCCATGGGTGCTCCTGCCCCACAGCACCCCCAGGTGTGGGTCCATGGGGTGAGGGGGCTCCTCTGAGGCAGGAGGGTGTTTGGGAGCTGCTGGCCTCCCTCTGACACCCATCCAGTGCCCCTTGAGCCCCAAACTTCGGGAGAAACAGCCTCAAAACCAGGAGGGGAATCCCTCTGCCTGCTGAGTGTGTGTTTTTCTGCTGTGAAAAAGGCCCCGAGGTACAGAAAGCACGGCAGTGCCTGGCTCTGCCGCCCCTCGGGGCACTGCAGACCGTGGGGTGCAGCAGAGGAGCCCCTTCCCCCCTCTGGGTTTGAGCCCCCGAGTCCTGGCTGTGTCGGTAACTCAGACATCCCCTCCTGCTGCCAAGTTCCCATGCTCTTTGTTTGGAATATTTGTGATTTCGTGTGGTTGGGCTTAAATATCTCCTGCTGTCTGTCCCAGGTTCCTCTGGAGCTGGAACCTGCCAGACCCTCCTGGGTCTGAGCCCCTTCCAAAGGGGTGGAAGGGAAGGGGGAGGACTGTGTTTTGGAGAAATGTATTGTTCTTTTTTTGGGGTTGGGGGCGGTTTGTGAGGTTTTTTATAAGGAACTGGAAAGCTGTGCAGAAATTGAATCAACTTTGCTGTTAACTTTGGTCATGGATCTTGAAAATTTCTCTTTCCTACAAAATCCCAGTGGCTTTTTAGAGTTTAGCACCCTTGGGCTGTGCTTACAAATGGATCGAAGTGGCGACTGGCTGCTGAAGGCTTGTACAAAACCTCCAAAACATGTTAAATGATTCCCATTTTAAACCAGTCCATGCTGGGTGCCTCCATCCATCACCTGGATCTTTTTTCCAGCCCCTCTCCCCAACCCCAAGCCTCTCTAAGCTGTGGATGCCGGAGCCTCTCCAGACCAGTCTTGCATTTCTGAGTTTGGCATCAGCACTGGACCGAGTCCACGGTGGAGAAGAGCACAGAAGGGTCCTGGGGGCTTCTCCCATTCCCTCGGTGCTCAGGGCAGGGCTCCAGGGGTCTTTGCTCGATGCTGAGAAATCGGGATGGCTCTGCTGGTTTTCACTGGGAGCACCCAGGGATGGGGCTGTGCCTGGGGCAGGGGCTGGAAGGGCTCTGGGTGAGCAGAGAAGGACTGGAAGGGCTCTGGAATGCTCTGGGAGGGCTGGGTGAGCAGGGAAGGACTGGAAGAGCTGCTGGAAGGGCTCTGGAAGGGCTCTGGGTGAGCAGGGATTTCCCTGCCAGCCTTCGAGGCTGGTGTGCTTTGTCTCACCAGCGGAATGGCTTTGGCACGTCTGAACTCTCCTCCATCAGCTCCTAAACACTTGACAGAAAGGTCACGGGCATGTGGAGATAACGAGGGACCCCGTGAATTAGGAGCAAAGAAATAACAGCGTCTGGGGCTGGCTGGAGACTGCAACGTTCAACATCAGGCTTGGGGAAAAGTAGAAGTGATATTTCCTCCTGACCTTTCGGAAGAGCCTGAAAGGCTCCGGGCTGGAGCGAGCGGGGGCTGCGGGCCCGGGGGGCTGAGGAGCTGAACGGAGCCGCTCCAGCCTCTGCCCCGGAGCCCTTGGAGCCATCCCGAGAGGGGGCTGCGGGCCCGGGGGGCTGCGGAGCTGAATGGAGCCCCTCCAGGCTCTGCCCCGGAGCCATCGGGACCATTCCGAGCAGGGATTGCGGGTCCGGAGGGCTGCGGGGCTGAACGGAGCCGAACGGAGCCGCTCCAGGCTCTGCCCCGGAGCCATCGGGGCCATCCCCGGTGCCAGCCTCGCCTTTTCCCGTGCAGGACCTGCCCGGGGACGTTCCGCGCTGTGCACACCTGCCCGGGGAAGGTGCTGGCACAAGGGGTGGCAGAGCAGAGGGGCAAAGCCCTGAGGTGACCAGATCTGAGGAATTTTGTCTTGGGAGGGCTGGAGAAACGCGTCCCGTGCTGAGAACCTGCGGGCAGCGTGTCCCGGGCAGTCTGAGCGGTCACCCCGGCAAATTCTCGTCTCCTTTTTCTGCCCCCTGGAGCTCCCAGCAGGGACTGGGGAGCTGCTGTGGGGTGGATCTGCCCCAGCGGGACCCGTGAGCGGGCGGGGGGTCCCGGGCAGGGATCGGGGTGCGAGGAAACATCTCCGGAGCTGCCGGCGGCTGTGAGAGCAGGGCTGGCAGCTGCTGTGCTCTGCAGCAGAGGTCACTGTGAGGCCGGGAGAGCGCCGGGATGCGGGAGAACCGCGGGATGCGGGGCTGGAGAGCGCCGGGATGCGGGAGAGCCGCGGGATGCGGAGCTCCCGATGATGCAGGGACGGGTCCCTCCTTCATCCTCGCATCCCCGCCCGCTGTCCAGGGCCGCATCCCGGCGGGAGCTGATGGCACAAAGGCAGGCGGCCTTCCTCAACCCCAGGGGAAACCGGAGCGAAATTCCAGCAAGGAATGAGGGGCGTTCAGCTGGAGCTGCCGGCAGGAGCTGGTGAACGGCCGGGGCTGGAGCTGTGGCATTATTGAAGTCAATCCAAACTTCCCAAAACTTCCAAAAGTCCCAGTGGGTTCAGTCCTGCCTGCCCCGAGGATGGCCATGGAAAACTCCTCTGTTTTCAGGGAATAAGGGTGAGGGGACTTTTTGGGTGTGAGGTGCTGTGAGCTGGACACAGGTGAGCTCCCAGCAGCACACCTGGAGGTGCTCAGGGTAACTTGCCTCAGTCTCTGCTCGGGGTAAACAACATCTCACAGGCTCCCAAACCTTCCATGATTCGTTATTATTGGTTATTTACCCATTTTCTGGGAAAACGCGGGAGAGGGAGATGGATAATGGAAAGGTTAAGCAGCAAATCGCTGTGCTTCTGCCTGGCCAGAGAGCACAGGGCACAGCCTTCCCAACCTGAAATACCCATCCTAATGGGCAAGGAAAATTATTTTAACTTCCACTAAAGGGCAATTTTCTGATCAGCTCTCATTTTCTTAGCAGACAAGAGAGAACAAAAGGGGAGAAATATATATTTATATATGTGTTAAAAAAAAAAAAAAAAAAGAAAAGAAAAAAAGGAGGAAGAAAGAAAGAAACACTTATGGTTTAATGGAAGCTCATTTTTGTAAAGTACCCTCATGGCCCCTGTGGGCCCGTGGAATTAAGCGCTGTCATTCAGAGCTGAAAGCGGAGCCATCCAGTTTGCAGACACCTGTCATAATTAAACTAATGGCTCTGAAAATGTGCCTTGATATTAAATCTATCTTCCACCGAGGAGCAGGGCTGATTAAAACCGCTGTTTGACAGTTAATGATGAACCTCTCGCCGGCTGCGCTCCGTAACTGGAACAGACCGGTTCAGCCCCCTCCCCTTGCAGAGACCTTCCTGCACCCCCCCGCTCCCACCCCAACCGGGGGCTTCTCCCCCATCGTGCCCCACCAGGGCTCTCCTGAGGCTCCGGGGAAGCCCCGGGATGGTCGGGGTTTGGCTCTGCTGGGAGAGGAGGCAGGGCCGGGGATGTGCCCGGGCTCAGGGAGCGCTGCTGGTGCTGGGGAAATGCTGATTCACGCTTTTCTGCCCTGAAAAGGAGCCCGGCCTGGGGCTGGGGCAGCGCTCAGAGAGCTCCTTCCCTTTCAGTGCTGCTCCTGGTGTCGGGATATGGATCTGCCTCGCTCCAGGATTATTGACTCCTTCTCCTACCCCCGGGGGTGTCAGAACCAATTTCCTTTGACATCACAGCTGGTTGCCAGGGCAATGGGTTTGCTGTTCCAAAAGCAGGATTATTATCGAACAGAGAGAGCAGAGAGAGTTCTCAGGCATCAAAATCAGCGTTCACTTGGAAATGTGTCCAGCAGCCACTCTGTCCTTCCCCTGGAGCAGGCCGTGCCTCCCTTCTCCTTTTTCTCTCACTGCTGACCTCACCGAGGACAAAACCCAGGCAAACCACGAGGGTGGAAACCCCTGTGCCCCTCAGGGGGTTGATTTTGGCTCTCAGTGATGGGAGGAACAAAATTCCCCCGGTAAACCCGGGGCCAATCAGGCACAGCGGCGGTAATTAGTGCAGCACCAACTCTGCAAAGTGCAGATGAGCATCAGCAGCTGCAAGTAGCATGTTTTATTATTGTTGTTGTTATTGTTTGGTGGGTCTGGTGGTCTCTGGATGCTTTAATTCTGTTCTGCAATGGAGATAACAGATCTCCCTGGTCTGGGGTGTTTTGAGGGGTGATGAGCTCTGAGGGCACCTGGATTTGGGGCATTGCCCTGGGCAGGTAACTCCTGTTTGGGAGTGGGGATGTGCTGGAACATCGAGGGGTCCTTTGATCAATAAATAGATGAAAATACAGATGAAAATAGAGATGAAAGGTGCTGCCTGTGGGAGCTGGCTGTGCCAGGAGCAGCCCTTTCCCTGTCATTAGCTTCCTTACCCAGCCCCGATGCCATCGCTGCCACAGCAGCAATTACCAGCAGATTAGGCAGCGTTAAGCACTCTTTAATTTGACACATCGCAATGATCTCCATTCAGCCTTTCTGCTCGGATAACTCCCCATAAATATTTTGCGAGGCTACCAAAATAAACAGAGGCTGGGCTGTTTGCACAGCTGAGAGGCTGGCAGGGCACAGGAGCAGAGCCCAGGGTGGCACCGGGGGATGGATGGGGCTCAGTGGTCAGCTGGGAGTGCGAGAGCACCGGGGACTGGGAAAATACCTCGGTAAAGCAAAAGGAAAAATTATAACCGTAATGTATGTCTTGCACCAACGGCAATTTAATAGGGAACATTTTTTAAACAACAGCCCAATAAAGAGAGATGGGTATTTATGCAAGAAGTGGCTGCATTAGAAGAAATAATAATTACACTGGAGTTGTGTTCTCTCCCCTTTTTTCCCTTCTTTTTTTCCTTGTGTGTGTGCTATTAGCCTAGGCATTATTCATTAAGTAATGCAATGGAAAACCACTGTTAATACAGCAATAAATCCCACAGGGCCCCATTGCTTCTGAGATAGGATCATTTGGTAATTACAGTGCATTAGAAGTTCAATATTCTTTCATTTTTTTTTTTTTCCCCTCGGCTCCTGGCCTGGCTGAGGGGTTGGCTGTGCCAGGAGGGTTCCTGGGAGTGCTCCAGGGTGCCCCTGCCCTGGGGGACAGGGACCCCGGGATGGTGACACTCTTGTGGGGAGCTTTAAGGTGCCCGAGGGACACAGCAGGTGACACACAGGTGACACACAGGTGACCAGGGCTCTGAGCTGCAGGTTCCAGCCCTCTCTGTGGGCAGCATCTCCTCCCTGAGGGAGCAACAGCCCTGATGGGGGCTCTGGGAGCCAGGAGAGGGGGCTGGGACAGAGCCAGGGGCAGGGAAGGGGAATCTGGGCGGGTCATTGGTGAGATCTGGGCAGAAATCACCCCTGCTTGCAAGGAACCCCTCCTGCAGAGGGGCAGGAACAGAGCTGGGAGCTGGGCTCAGCCAAACCGGGGAGCTCTGGCTCATCAGAACAGCTGGGTGGGTGTGATGTCACAGGTGATGTCACAGGTGATGTCATGGGTGATGTGATGTAACAGGTGATGTGATGTCATGGCTGATGTCACAGGTGATGTCACAGGTGATGTCACAGGTGATGTCATGGTGATGTGATGTCACAGGTGATGTGATGTCATGGCTGATGTCACAGGTGATGTCACGGGTGATGTCACATCACTGGTGATGTCATGTCACCTGTGTTCAGACTGTGCTGTGGCTGAGCAGCCTCTGAGTTTTTCCTGAAGTGCCACTGGGAATGCGCCCATGGCAAAATCTCTTTTTCCCCACACGCTCCCCTCGGTGTTATTTCTCATTTTCTGGTCTGGTTTTCCCCTTCCCCCGAAGGTTTCCCAGCTCCTCACCCCTCCCCATCTCACTGTGTTGTGTTTCAGGGCTTGGGAGTTTTATTTTGTTCCTGTTCTCAATTGCTCAGGGCCAGTGCTTGGAATTAAATTCTCTCTCCAAGTGATGCAAATCAGACAAGAGAAAGCAAACGAGCCCCGTGTGTTCATCTGCAGAATCCTGTTCTGCTGAAACTCCTTCTGTTCCCTTCTGATCTTAGACAGATGTAAATCAAGAGAACTTATTTTAAACCAATGTCAGCAGGAAAAAGCTCAGCAGAAATAACAGAACCGCCAGGTCTCGTGTGTTTATCGCTCTTTGAGGTAAAATAAACTCTGAGCCCAGCTGAGATCCCTCCAACACTGTGCAGGCTCCAGTGCAGCTCCCAGTGACCTCAGGGCACTGGGGACTGGGCTGTGCTGCTGTGTGGTGCAGACAGGGAGGGGAGGGATGGACAGAGCACAAAAACGGTGGCTTTGGGGACATTTCCACCCCGTGGCTGGCAGCTGAGTGGGTGCATTTCACCCAGGGCTTGCCCTGCAGGGCTGGCAGAGCTTGGGAAGGGGGCACTGCCAGCCCCACCAGCCTGGGCTCACCCCAAGGGTGGGATCCTGCTCTGCTGGAAGCCTTGGGCTGGCCCAGGTTGGGGAGAGCAGCTCAGACTGCCTGCAGGAAGGGAATTTGGAGCCTCAGGTGACGGAGTAAAATAAAAACCTGCAGCAAGAACCAACCCACCACGTTGTGGAGGAGGAGGAGCATGGGATTGGAACAAGCTGATCCTTACAGGCCCTTCCAACCCAAATCATTCCTGATTCTGTGCCTCGCCCACCCCACCACGGGTCACTCTGGCACAGGGACACCCAGGACACCAACACCATGCCCACGGCACAGAGCTGTGGTCATGGCACTGCTTCCCCAGCACAGGTGGCAGCAGCACAAAGGGAAAAGAAAAAGGGTGGGAAAAAAAAAATCACAAATAAATAAAAAGAAGCCCATTTGCAAATATCGTAAGGAATGCATGTTCTCATACGTGCTGCTATTAAGTCCGTTCGTATCATATCAGCAAACATCATGTCAGCTTGGAGAGGTTCCTACTTATTTCTTTTTCCCTGTGAAATGTTTTTCAATGCCTGAGCAAATCAAAATGAATGTAAATGAGGTTTATTAAGTCAGCCCCACACGGCGCTGCATTGTCGGCGTTTGTAGGCTGTGACAGGTTAGTTATTGCAGCTTGAAGGGAATGTCACAGGCGCAGCAGTCTGCACAAGGAACTTTTAAAAAGAATAGTAATAATAATAACAACAACGACAACATCTCAGGACTCTGGGTGGTTCTGCAGGGAGGTGGGGGCTCTGCAGAGGGGCTGGGCTGTGCTCAGGTGCCAGCCTGGCTCTGCTGGGGCAGCTCTGGGCTCCAGAGCTCTTTCCTCTCCTGGTTCCACACAGCCCAGGACAGCTGGAACACATCCCTTTGTGAACATAACCCCCTTGAGCTGTCTCAGATCTCGCTGGTCTTCACTGAGCCGGGCTCGTTATTTTTAGTAAATTACTCGGGCCTTGGCTGTGCTACAAAAAAACAACTGGTAGGGGTAGTGTTAATGTAGTTATTTATTTAGATTTAAAATAGCAGAGACACCCATCCGAGCTTCTAGGTGCTAATTGTACAATAAATTCCAATTTATTAGGCATTCAGCTTCATTAATATCCTAGTTTCCACAAGACACTCACCCTGCTGCCATCCAGGAGCTTTCAGCCCCTCTGCAGAGTTTGGGGCACATTGGACAGGCAGCAAACCCCAGGGATTTCTGCCCCAGCTTCAGGAGCAGGGAGGAATTGCCCAGGGGTCTCTCATGGGATCCCCTCAGGGGGATCTTTCCACCTCACGCTGCCCTTGTCCTGGGAGGAGCCCAGTGGTGCTGTCCCTGATCCCTGTCCCTGTCCTGCTCTGTCCCTGTCCCTGTGTGCACCTGCAGTGAGCTTTGCTCTGCTCAGGGGTGTTTGAGCTGTTCCCTCTCTGCACAGCCCTGTTCACCTCCAGCTCATCCTGCACAGGATCCTTTCCCTGCTGAGCGTGGCTGTGATTGCTCTCTGCAGGAGAAGGAGGCTGGGGGAGCCTGGGGGTCCCGGGAATGCTGGAAAATCTCTTTGCTCCCATGGGAGCTGGGAGACACAGGGAGGACAGGCTGGGCAGAGTGAGAGCTGAGTGTTCACGGCTGGGAATTCGGGGAGCCCTGGTGAGACAGAGCCTGAGAACGTGCAGAGCTTGTGCCTGGAGCAGCTGTGCCCTCACAGAGCCCTGTGGGGACACTCACAGCCAGGCGACCCGCGTGGCACCTACCTGTGTCACCCTCTGCCATCCCCACAGGGCTCCATCAGCAAACTCCTCCCTGCCCGGGATGAAGGACTCCTGTTCATCTTCCTGTCAAAGGCAGAGCGGCAAGGAGAAGCCTCCCAGCAGTAAATGCGGGGTTTGTGCCTGGAGGAAGCACAGCCCTGCTGAGAAGAACCCCCCGGCTCTGGGCAAGGCTGGCAGGGCAGCCGCGGGTGCCAGGGCAAAGGTGGGTTTGGATTTTCCAGCCTTGTGCATTTGCCTTTAAATCCCAGCCAGCTGCCACATTAACTTGCGTGACTTCTTGTCTGTAACAGCACATAATGCAGCTCGAATGATGTAACTCACTGTGATGCCAAAATTTATAGGAGAAGACACTGCTTGCCGAGGTCAGGCTGGTATCTGATTTAAGCTGGCAGCAGGAGCAGCAGTGTTTCTGCAAACCTACACCAGGGCTCTCCAGCAAATCACATTACTCTGAAAGACTTTGGCGGGCTCCTCATCCAGACAGCTCTTCAAACCCAGGGACATCAATTAGGCTGGAGTGCATCAAACCCACGCAGGGCGCTCCGGGAGCCGGCTCACACTAACTCCAAAAGCAACTAACTTTCAATCAGAGAGATTTTTCTGGGTGGCTTTTTTTTTTTTTTCTTCTTCTTCTTTTTAAATGAGCAGAAGGATTCTAGATAAACTCGATAAGGGTTGGAATCAAAACAGGATCCTAGAGCCAAAAGTGGAGTGACAGCTACTCCGGGTAGTGAAATCGCTGACAGCTCCTGAGCAGACAGAGAGGAGCGCGATCAAACACGCGGGGCTGTCACCTCCATCCCATCCCCGCCACACAGACACGTCCCAGCGAGGGAGCAGTGCCAG
>VZSR01003514.1:1832385-1851514 GCA_013398615.1 Brachypodius melanocephalos | reverse complement strand
GGAGCCAAACAGTTTAAAATCAGGCTGCAGGTTATTTCCAGGTGAGGCTGGACAGGGCTTGGAGCAGCCTGGGCTAGTGGAGGGTGTCCCTGTCCTTGGGAGGGAGTGGAATGTGCTGAGCTTTAATGTCCCTCCCAACCCAAACTGTTCTGTGATTCCACGATTGTACTTTCCAGGGCAAGTAGAAATTCAGGAATGCAATGGATGCCAGAGTTTCAGCCCCTCTGATTTTCCAAGACCTTGTGCAGTGCTGTGGTTGGGCTCTGGGATCAGCTCTGGAGGTTCTCGTGCTGCACCTGAAGCTCCATTTGCACAACGTTACCTTTAAATAAGTGCTGATTTTTAAAGCAGTGGTTAAGGTCTCACCAAACAGCTTAAAATGATAATTCAGAGCAATAATGCACTCGGACATGAAATAAAGTCGCTGCTGGTGACATCAATAATGTACAGAACAATAAAAACTGCTACTTCTGCTGCCGGGAGCCCGTGGTCAGCCTGCACGTGCCAGCGGGGGCAGGAAGGAGTGAGAAACCTCGGGAAGGTTTTCCAATCACTCCAGCCACCATCTCTAATTCTTTTCTTAAAGTACAAAATCATTCTTCCCCTGCTCTCGGCTGTGGTCAGGGCTGGCTACGGGCCCATCACTCACGGCGGTGATTTGGTTCAGCAGGTGTTGCCTGGGCCATCGCTCATTCCGGGCTAATCTGCTGGCGGCTGTCAGGGGTTATGGAGTATTTATTGAGTTTGTGTCAGCTCCAGATGACCAATAGCCAGCAGCCTCTGGATGCCCATTGACACTGATGATATTGCTGAATTAAACTGGGTGATGTATACAGAACTTGCTTAGAGCCAGTAATGAAGCTGGGAACCATTTGAAACACAATACGGGGCCCCCAGCGCTCGGGGCTTCGCTCTCTACCTTTTAAATAAAAAATTATTATTATTTTCTCTTAACGCCAAAGGAGAAGCCATGAATCGAGCTCCCCTGAAATATTTAGAGAGAAAAATAGAGTAACCCAATGGAAATGAAAATCATCTTTATATTCTGCAGATTTACTGCCTGCTGGTTGGGCAGTGACTGAGGAATTTCGCAGCTGCTTTTTAGAAAAGGCATCATGGGGTAAAGGAGAAGCAGGGAGGATGATGAACTGGTTATTGATTCTGCTTCAAGGACCCTTTCAAAGGCTTTGCTGAGCACCTTCAAATCTCATTGAGGTGGGCTCAGCACAGGACAGGCTCTGGCTGTGGCTGGGCTGTGCTCCCAGGTGAGCTGCAGGCAGGGAGCTGCACCCCTGTCCCTGTGATCCCCAGAGGGATTGGAGCACCGAGTGCTCCCAGCAGCTCACCCTGGCTATGGGTGGGAGGGGAAAGTCACCCCCAAAAGCTGGGTGGGCCCTGCAGGATGAGTGTCCCTCTAGCAGGAGGCAGAGGCAGGAGCCAGGGCTGTGATTTGGCATTTGCTGACGGGCTGAGGATCAGGGGCAGGATAAGGTTTGGGATGGCCCCAAGGCCACCAGCAGAGCCCACAGAAGGTCTGGAAGATGTCCCTGAACACCCCTGAGCAACCCCAGCCGTGGGGATGGAGCCAGGGCTGGTGATCACAGCAGGCTGCTGCATTGCTCTGCACAGACATCAGAGTTAATTCGGGGGACAATCAGCCTGCGTGGGGCTGTCAGAGCCGCTGGCCCGGCTCCACCGTGCCAGAGCAGCAGCAATCAGAGCTGTGACCTTGGCAGGGCCGGGGTCAGGCTGCGGGAGTGATTGAGTGCCAGGGAGAAGGCTCTGGAGCTGCGATTTGAATACCTGTTTACATCTGGGATAATGGATGGGCACCCGCTGCCTGCGGGGCTGTAACTCACCCGGGGATGCTGGGGCTGCGATGACACCATAAAGCACGGCAGCAGAGAGCAGAGAGCAGCAGCAGCTCAGCCCCGTGTGATTTACAGCCGGGGCTCGCTCCCTGGCCATCTCAGCTATTGGCTTTCATCGCAGGCACTGCACGGAGAAATTATTATTGTAAAAAAATTTGTTTAAAGCACCTCCGTAAACTCTTTTTGATCTGACAATTTTCACCTCAAAATCCTGCGGCTGGGGGAGAGGGTGTTTGGCACATAAATCATCAGTAGGTGCAGCTGCACCCAAGTGCTGTAATGGTGGGAGGAAATTCTCACTTTGGATTTTACCTCGGGATATGGACCCCAGGGTGGGGAGAGCAGGGAGCAGAGCTGAGTGACCCCAGTGTGGGTGGCCTGTGTCCCACAGAGCCCAGCAAGGTCCTGGGGACCCTGTCAGACCCAGCCTGGGCTCGTGTTTGCCAGGCTGTGCCTGTCTGTGCCCCTTGCCAGGGCAGGGAGGGAGTCTTGGCTCTCCCATCAACATCCAGCCCACACAGGCAGGCCCTGAGCCCCCCAAACCCGGGGTGGGGCTGCTGTGACAGTGACAAGTGACAAGGGGGGCTGGCAGAGCGGTCACTCGTTCCTCTGGCAGGAGAAGAGGTGCTGGTGGGTGCTCGGAGCTCCTGCTCCTCCTCGTGAATAACCTTCCTGCAATCCTTTCTGAAAAGCCTGGCCCAGGATTGGGGCTGAAAGCTCGATTTGATTAAAAGAGTCAGGAGCAAATTAGGAGCCACTCGCTCCTTAGTCTTGCCACTTCTCATAACAGGGCCCCAGATGAAAATATTTCAGCTGCTGTTTGCTCTGCTTTAGTGTCTTTCTCCAAGGGGCTGCCAGGAGCTCTCCCAGCCCATCTCCCCCAGCTCAGCCTGCCCAGGTGGGCACAGGGACCCCATCTCAGCCACCCCGTGCCTCAGACTGCCTCCGTGACCTTGGCTGGGCTCTGCCTCTCTGCTGGCTGTGCTCAACAGCAGATAATATTTCTCTATTTCCTGCAGTGCAATGTGAAAATAAATCAAGTGAGAGCAGTGGCTGCTGGAGGTGCCTGGGAGCCCTTACACTCCCGAGGTTCAGCTCCAGACCTGGGGCAGATAATCAGGAGTTTTACACAAATAAATAGCCAGTGCCTGCCTCCCACCCTACAGTTTGCCATGTGGCTGGCACCCAGACCTGCAGATCCCGATGCCCTGGGTGTGTTCCCCTTCTGGAGAGCAGGAGGGAACCCTCGCTGGTGACTGATTGTCCACAGCCATCTCACGGGGATGATCCATAAACGCTGCACCTCTCTCCGCATGGCAAGGAAGGCAAAGAGCAGCTTGGAAAGATCAATCATCCAAATTCATCACGAAAGGCACTGGCACCCAGGTCCCTGCCCCTCCTCGGCTGAGAAAATGATGGTGCTGAGAGATTGAAGCTTGAGAAGGGCTTTGCTGTGTCCCCACAGCTTTTTGATCCTGAGATAGATTACCCAGAGAGCACTGACTGCTCCCTGCTTGTGCTAAACAAAGATAATGGCATTTGGAGTCACCTCCACGTAATGATGCAGCCACCAAATAAATTATCCTTCCTCCCTGCCCAGCACCAGACCAGGGAGGGGGCTTGGGCACCCGGGGAGGGGGGAAGGAGGCTGTGGCTTGTGCCCTGCTCTCTTGGGACTGCCTTAAAAAAGCCCCAACAAGTTCCTAAACAGCTGAAGAAAAAACATTAAATGCTCCATATACTCTCTATAAACAAGCAGTTAGAGAAATCCAGGCTGGAGAACACTTGGTGGAATAAGGTCAAGCTTCTCATATGAATCAAATTAGTGGCCGCTCAACGAACACCACACAACATTAGGCTGAGGGGAGCAGGGAAATGCTGCATTTTCAAGGTTATGCTTTTGTTTCCTGCTGGAGCTGCTCGCTGCCAGGGGACCTTGGGCTGTTTGCTGACCCCTTCCAGCACCTGCTCCGAAGGGGATAGAGAGGATCCCAAAGCGCTGCGGGGAAAGGGAGATCGTGTTACAGACATGGGTCAGCTCCCCCAGGTACCCTCCTGGTGTGGGAACTAAAGAGTGAGGAAATGATGGGAGAGGCTTCAGCCCTGGAGGAAATTACAGACAGGACCTGCAGCAGGAGATTACCTGGAGTGGCTGCCGTGGCTGTGGGATCAGAGCCTGGCACGGGAGGCTGCAGGGTGGCAGTGGGGACCCAGGACAGTCCCAGCACCCACCGAGGGGCTGGGCTGAGACTTGGGGGGCACCTGGGCTGCCAGCAAGGGTTGGGCCCCAGCATGGGGACAGCTCTCTGTGACACCCTTCCACAGCAGGGCTGGACCCCCCAGCCCCAGGCTGGCCAAGCTCCAGGATCAGGGGATCAGGGGATATGGGATCAGGGATCAGGGGATCAGGGGATCAGGGGATCAGGGGATCAGGGATCAGGGATCCATTCCCCCTGCCCTGCAGGTCTGCTCTGGGGCTGTCTCAACCAGCATGTCACACAGCCAGAGTATCACACAGCCAGGCTGTCACTGCCATCCCTCCCTGCCTGGCTCCATGCAGGAGGGCCTGGTGTCGTTTCCTGCAGGAGAAGGAGATGGAGCGTTGCTCTGGATGCAGGGAGAGTTCCTGAGACTGAAGTGTTCAATTTTACTCCACCGAGCATCCAGTATAATCCATTGAAAGGGCACTGTCCTTCAGGCCTTTCAGCGGGGCTGACAGCTGCCCACTGATTAATTGACAGGTTAAAAAGATTGATTCCACATGTCAGAGCTGTAACCCTGCCAGAACAATGCTGCTGTCAATTGGGCTGTAAAACAGACGCTTACATTAACGGCCCTGACAGCACAGCACACCAACACATGCACCTGCCTTTATGGAGAGCCTGAGCACGCAGCCAGGCACAGATTAATCATGCTGAAAGCAGAGCTGGAGGATCAAATAAATGTTTCTGCAGCACACAAGAGGCGCCGGCGCTGCCTTGGCACCGAGTCCCGCTGCAGACGGTGCCTGGGGGGCGGCAGGGGCACCTCGGGCTGGGGCTGCCCTGGTGCTCCACGCCTGAGCCGGGTCATGTGTGCCCCTCTCCCAGCCTTCTCCAGGCTCTGTGTGAGGGTCTGCACGGGGCACAGCCGTGCTCAGCCCCCCACGGGCACGTGTGGAGCTCTGTCGCCTCTGTCCTCTCCCAGGTGCCGCTCACCTGCGGGCAGGTTTGGGCACAAAGCCCTGGGCTGGCCCAGCTTGGGGCTGTGAGTGTGTTCTGGTGTCAGGACAAGGATGGCCCCGGATGGGATGTGCCCATCATAGATCAGTGTGGGCACGGGGCAGTGAATCACTGCTCCCTTCCTGTCTCACTGCTTTCCCTCATCAGCAAAATGTAACTCATTAATATCTCCAGCCCAGGCTGCCTGCAGAGCCCCTCAGCTGCAGCACACTCCAGCCGCCGTTTATTTTCCTGCTGTCCTTTGAGGCTGGGCAAATGGCACAGGGAGAGACGTTCCCCCATCCCCAGGGTGTGACAGGAGCTGGGCAAGGCTGCAGCCGGGGCTGGAGGTTTCCAACCCCAACCTGGAGCATCTCCGGATGGAAAGTGCTGACGGCAGCCCCAGCTCCCCACCCAGCGTGCTAAGGAATGAAAAAACCCTCTGCAATCTGCAGAGATAAGGAGAGGTTGAGTCACGAGTGAGCTGGGCTCTGCCAGAAGACGTTTCAAAGCTTTTATGGCGAGATTCAATACAGATATACAGAGATCAATTATCTTAAAAGCAGCAAGGAGGTTCAGCAAATATTTCCAGCTTTAAACAGGTTTATTTCCATCTGCACTTATCTGTGCTATTTAAACTCCATTGCTTGCAGTTAATCTTTTGTAATGCAGCATAAGAGGGCTTATTTACTTTCTAATGACATCAATTGGCCATAAATATTAGACATCTAAGGTTCGCTGGAGCTATAGGGACAGTTTTCCATTCCTACTTGACATTTGACTATTTGCAGTGCTTCCCTTCTGTTTGTTCTTGTGTGACTCACTTATCGGCTGTCATAGGCCCGCTTCGATTTATTTAAATGGAATGAATAAGTACATTAGGCAAAGCTGTCAGGAGGGGAGAGAATGGGAACTCACGGGGATGAGTGATAAGTCAACAAGCTGCAAGGGAGATTCTCAGCACAGGCGCACAAATCAAAGTGCTAAATGGGAGGAACAAAGACAGTGGCACATTCTGGGATGAGCAGAGCTGCAGATCCCGGGGTAAACAGGAGCCTCCATAATTTGTGGGACACGGTGAGATGCCGGCTCCTCACAGCACTGCCCGCAGCCACAGCCTGTGGCACTCCAGCAGCACCCAAAGCTTGGGAGTTATTAAAGGATCAAAGGCTCCAGACTATGATGTGCCACTAAGGTGGGAGTTGTGCAAACACCCAGATAGCTCCGCGCTTGGGAAGACAGTTTTTCTTTTTAATTTTCTCGGTTGCGTAGTACTTAGCCAGGCTAATTAATTGTGGAGAGCTCATATCAGAGCCTGCTGGAAGCGTTTGCCTCGAGTGTATTAGTGATGATCTGTGGGGGGGAAGACACCTCAGGCCATTTCGTCAGTTTTAGATGATGGGAGAAGCTTGCTTGGTGTAAGAGGGATAAATTTGGAAGAGTTTTCCCTTTTCCAGAGGACTGCTGGGCCAGGCAGGTGCTGGTGCTGCAGCAGACCTGGAAAGGCCACAGGGGGACAGGGTGGTCATTCTGTCCCTCCATCACTGACCACCGTGTCTCATTTCATCACAGCACTTTGAAAGTGCTCTGCTGCTTTCATCCAGCTGTGCAGCTGGGGTTTGTGCAGGTCCAGAGGAACTGAGGTATCCCATGTTTGAGAGGGATCCTCAGCTCCACATCCTGGGAGCTGCCCTGAGCCTGGGAAGGGGTTGTGTCCTGGGGCCCCCACCCAGTCTGGGCTGACACAGAACCCCTCGAGCCCAAACCCCGTTGAGCTCCCATGCCAGGCTCTGGGGACCCGATCCCACACCCCTGGGTTACCCCAGGGAAGGGCTGGGACAGCCCCACTCCCTCTCCTGCTGCAGTGTTCCTCCTCTCCAACAGCCTGCTTTAGGTTTTCACTCCCAATCTTTGAACCCCCCAGAACCCTTAATTGGCTGCACAGAGTAAATCAGAGCTGACAGTGGTTGAATAGCAGCTGATTAAAATCATTTGTTTTCAAACTCAGCCAGCTGCACGCTCCTGCCTACATGACTTTTGTGGCATTCCCTGCATTGCTCTCCCTCTCTCTTCCTTTCTTTTAAGAGAGTTGCATCACATTTTTCTAATTCTTTGAAAATGAGATCCTCTTCTCAGCCCTGTTCCCTTCCCCACACAACACCAGTCCCCATTTTACAAGCCCAGCCTTGTTTATCTCCGGGACCACTCGTGAGATTCCTGCTCCATTCGCAGTGCCCAGGCCACATCTGCTTTGGGTTTGTTTGTGTTTGGCTGGGTTTTTTCCCAAAAGAAACACAAAGAGGGAGAGAAAAGCATTTTGAACCCCTGATTGCCCATTGCCTGCCTCGCACCCGGGCCAAAGCAGAGCTGGAAAAAGCTGAGAATTGTTTAAAAGCGCTGTAAGGAAGCGATGGCCATGAGCGGGGACAGGAAAGGATTGGGATGCTTCACCCAAGGGTCTGGCACAGGTGGCAACCCCTGGGTGGATGCCCCGCGGGCTCAGGTGTGCCCGGGGGCTCAGATGTGCCCAGGGCAGCACCAGGTCCATGACACACAGAGGAGGAACAGCTCAGGGCCAGGCTTGGGAAGGCACCTCGGTGACACTGTGGGGACACCTTGGCTGGCCCCAGAGCCCCGGAGCTGGCATCTCTGTCCCTCCTGGCACAGGCTGGGTGGTGTGGCTGCAGCCTGCTCTGTTCCTGCCACCAGCCATCCCTGAAAAACACGTCCTGGCTGCGAGTGCCCTTCCCCAGTCTCAGGCATCTGCAGCCATATGCATCAAATTAAAAGCAAACGCGGGATATAAATCTCCTCGCCGTTCCTGGGGAAGGTTTCGCATGACAACCGCATTCCTGTGACACTTTCCATCTTCTGTTTTACCACACGGACCAACAGCTGTTTCCAAAACAAACCCTGAGTGATGAACAGACAAAATCTTGGCTATTTGGACAAAGCTGGTGTTGCAGCGGGGTCGTGCGTGAGTGGATGCGAATTCTGCAGGGCTGGGGCCTCCCCAGGCCTCTGCCAGCATTCCCTTCTCCTTTTCCTCTTTTTTTTTTTCTCCACAAAACCATGCCATGGAGCCGTGCAGTGGAGGGTTCTGGAGAGGTGATCTGTCTTACAGAACAGGCCTGACCGTATCTTAAACTCCAGGCTGAGAGAGAGAAATTCGGGTCACTGCTTAATTAAGACTTTTGAAGCCTCCTCATCGCTATTGTCATTTCTGCTGTGCTGGGAGCTGGCGAGCCCCGGGCAGCGGGAATTGGGAAGCACAGACCAAAGGAGCCGCCCAGCCCTCGATGAGTCTGCACTCCTAAATCACCCAGCCCCATCTGGAAGCAGAGTTTATCCCGATGGATCTGGGTTTGGCAGCGCTCGGAGCAGCGTGTGTGCATCCCTCTCCGGCTGGGAATTGTGCTGCTCCATGGGGATCATCCCGCCGGGCTCTTCCCACGAGTGCCACAGCCTCCCCGGGTACAGCTCCAGAGCTCCCACATCCACCTTTCCCCACGTGCAGGCGAGTACCGCAGGGATTTCTGCTCCGGGAGGATGTTTACCTTCCCCAGCCGCCTTTTCCTTACATTTAAACAGAAATGTTTCCTTTTCTAAACAGTTTACATTCCCCATTCCAGAGGTATCCCGCTTGCCAAAGCCACCAGGATTTGTCTCACTTTAAATGCATTTATATGCTAATGCGGACAGGCTCTCCAGCTCCCACACACCCCACACAGCCGCCGAGAAATTAGTCCTTTCTTGCTGGATTTACAAACTACAACCATCAAACATCCTTTGGATTTATCTCCGTTAATCAAAGCCTCTCTTCCGCCCGGTGCAGGTGCGATGCGGCCGCTCCTGGTGATAAACCAGGCTCACAGCCGCGAATTATCTGTCCAGGCTTGACAAATCGGTGCCACGTTGGGAGGAGGAGGAGAGGGGAGGAAGGAAATGTAATTCCGAGGAATCCAGTCCTGCGTGTGGCTGGACAGCGTTTCTCCCTGTTTTATTGCCTCTGGGATCATCTCGCAGCATTCCCGGCCCGCGGGCCCGGCGCGCTGCACAGACATTACCTGATTACAACCTGCAGAGGTACGGAGAGCTTCCCCAAGGTCAAGCAACCTCTCCCGGCGCTGCTGGTGTGAGCGCTGCGATTTCCTGAGCCATTCCCGGCCGGACAGACTCATCCCCTTCCCCAGGGGGAGTCCGATGATGCTCCCACCTTTCCACACAGGGGAGCAGCCTCTCCTGCGGCTGCTGGAGGGCTCTGAGCTCCCCGGGACACCCCCACTGAAGGTGAAGGGATTTTCCAAGGATTCAGGATTTTATCCCAGGTCCTTATTGCCCGTTTTGTCCTGTTTGTTGTCTTCTGCCCCCGTTCTCACACCTTTCACTGCTCCACACAATTCCCAGTTCCTCGCTGCTGTCAGGAGAGCTGAGAACCCCCCCAGACCTGTGCTGTGTTAGACAGGGATTAAAAACAATGATAGAACTGGATGAAAAGGATGTCCCTGGAATGGCTTTCTGTGGAAAACTGATAAATCAACAGCAAAGAAAGGTTTTGCTTTAACGTCTAGGTTCTGTTTAACTTTCTGTCTGAAACTATGACAACATTTTGCTTGTAAAATCCCCAAATCTTTCATTTTGACTTCACTGTTCTGTATTAAGGTCATAATGTAATTGATACCCAAGAAGATGATTAATTGTTGAGTTATGACACAGTAACAGACACTGTGTTTTCTGTCTAGATTTGGGACAAAACCTCAGAACTTCTCTTACAATGGAAACTCCATTTTCCATCCAGCTGTAACAGTAACCCCAAAGCACCAAGATTAATCTGGAGGGGAGGATAGAAAACATCCAAGCACTCACACATAAGATTTAGGGAACAATGTCATCCCCAAACCACCTTTCTTCCTTTCAAGTTCTCAAGCATGAAAACTGACACTGGAAGGGAGAAAATTTAGACTCGGAGCAGACGAGTTGGACAACTTTTCAAATCATCCAGGGCCTGCTCAAGTTCAGCCTTATTCTTCTGGAAAACAGTGATGGAAAATTCATCTGAGTATCGTGTGCAGCTTTGCTGGGGTGGAGGAGGGAAGGGGCAAATCTAATTCCGAACTGCCCTCAAACGGATGCGGAATGTAAACTTTCGCTGCATTTCTGTCAGACTTAATGGATTTCACTTATGGGAACTATAATAAACAGCTCATTACAGAGTCAGCTGCGGGAGCCTTCTGAGCCCAACAGAGCCGTTTGTTTTGCAAGGCAGATTTGGTCTGATTTGGTGGACAGAATGATCCAGTGTTTGATGTGTTGGTATCAAAGCTTGAGGGGCTGGCAGGGTGGGATTTGGGGTCTCCAGCAAAGGCTGCTGTAGGACACTGCACGGTGTGGAGGAGCTCCAGAGCCTGGGTGGCTGCTGGACACGGGGCAGGCAGTTCTCACACAGCAGACTTCAAAGAAGTTGCTGTCATTGAAAATCTCAGCTCCTGGAGTCCTGCTATTGCCTCAAACCTGACCTCTTTTCTCTGCGTGTGAGGGACTTTCCATCCTTCACGCTCAGAGGGAAATTATGAGTCCCAAAAGCCAAAGAAAGCAAGGACAGAGAGACACTTCTCCTTGTTTCCCAGGGCTTAAGGCACTGCCTGGTTTGGGGGAAGAGGGATGGCTCCTGGAGAAGGGGGATGGCTCCTGGAGAAGGGGGATGGCTCCTGGAGAAGGGAGAAGGCTTCTGGAGAAGGGGGATGGCCCCTGAAGAAGGGGCATGGCTCCTGAAGAAGGGGGGTGGCTCCTGGAGAAGGGAGAAGGCTCCTGGAGAAGGGAGAAGGCTTTGCCCTCCTTGCTGGCTGTGCCTGGTGCTGCCGGGAGTCACAGGGAAGGTTCAGTTGCTCTAAATCAGGGCTAGAAAAGCAGCTGGGCAATGTTGGGACTTTCCCTAATCCTCATGAACGAGCTGAGCCACGTCTCCACCGTGGCAGGGCACCGTCCCCATCCCAGGGCAGTGGAGACACCACGGCAGCTCCGAGGAACCTGGCGAAAGCCTAAGTTTATAAGTGGATAAACATCCGCAGAGCCGAGGTTTGGGATCCAAGCGCACCCTCCGGAGCAGATCTTCCTTCCCTGCCGCACATCTGGCGGGGGTTGGAGGGGAGCGGCCCCGGGGCTCCTCCGCAGCGCCATCCATCCGCTCCTCCGCCCCTGCAGCGAGCTGCCCAGCCCTCGCCAGAGGACAGCGTGTTCAAACAGTGTGACTGTCAAAGCGCTCAGCACGCCATGAATCACGGCCAGCATCTCCCCTTTCATGTCTCTGCGGCCGGGGACTCGCAGACACTCCTTAAACGCTTCCATACCCGCGGAGATGCTGCGCTGGCCAGGGCCCTGCACCGCCGAGCTCCGTGGAGCAGCAGATGGATAAATCACTGCTGCTGCTGCTGCTGGGGGGCACAGAGAGCTGCAGGGGCTCGGGTGCTGCTCTCCTCGGGTCCCTCGTGTGCCCTCTGGCACCGTGCTGCAGGCACGGATAAAGCCGTGGCTCAGCACAGGCAGGCACCGGTGTGAGCACACATCTGCGCTCAGGGGTCTGAAGGGTTTTTCTGTCCTCCAAGGCAGGAAAAATCCACACTGCTGCGAGGAGCAGAGCTCTGGAGCTGTGGAGGATCCCTGGCAGGGTCCAAGGCCAGGCTGGACAGGGTTTGGAGCAACCTGGGACAGAGAAAGACGTCCCTGCCCATGGCAGGGCTGGCATTGGATGAGCTTTACGGTCCCTCTCAACCCAAAGCAGTCCCTGATTGACACCCAGGCCACAGTGTAGGGGCTTAAATACAAAATACATTGTTTTATTTTCCTCCTTGTTGATGTTTTGGATTTGGACAAATGGAGAGAAAAGCCTGCCCTCCATTTCACTGGAGGAAGAGGCAGTTCTTGTGTCAGATCTGAGGTTTCACCCTCTCTCATTTGCTGCTGGCCTCTGACTCTTGTGGTGGGTTTTTAGCCACATCTAGAGATGGTAAAGGACATGTTGGGAGAGGTACAGAGGATCGTTTCTTCAGTTTTTCCTGCTAATAGTGCCAAGAAAAATAAAATTCCCTGTAAATTCAGCCTAGAAACAATCCTGGTTAATAACCCTGCAATAAACCCCAAGACTTGTACGTGTCATTGCAGTTGTTGTTGTTGTTGTGGACACTTTGAAATCTCTGTTTTCCCCGCTGGAAAAATGATCTCCACTGTGTGATGACCCTAAAAACTGAGCAGTTCTAGGAGATGACAGAAGAATTAAGAGCTTGGGGAAAAATAATTACTGCAGTAAGACCAGATTAGCTGGTTTTGAGTTTTATTCCTGAAGATGCTGTTGATGTTTGACCAGGTTTCTTTTTTGAGGTCAGCCTCGTAACTTCTCATCCCATAATTATTCTACCATTTGTTAAACCAGTGAGTGTTATTAATCAGAGCTAACGAGGCAGTGGAACAGATACAGGTCACAGTGTGGTTCAGCCTTTCCATGGGCGTTTCTGTGGCCGTGTGCTGCTGGAGTCACTTTGGAGTGTTGAAGAGGAGAAACGAACCAAACTCCACTGAGGAACTCGGTTTTTCTGGTGGGAGCAGATCCCTGGGGTGTCCTGGAGCAGAGGGGAAGCAGCACCAGCCCAGGGCAGAGGTGCAGGACATTTTCTGTGTCTGTGATAGCTCTGTGCTGATCTAGAGCTGTGCCTGGACCCGCAGCAGTTTCACAGCATTCCCTCCTTTTCAGGAGTACTTTGAGGAACCACGCTCTGCTGCGAGACTCAAAGCAATTTTAAATATTAATTAAGCCTCTCAGCTCTGGTCTACAATGGCTGGTTAGTATTTGAGTTAAAGAGCTCCAAACGGAGCGCCGGTGACAGCAGCAGGGTGGGAAGTTGGTGCCGGGGGAAGGAGCAGAGCCGGGATCGCGGGATGAGCCCCGGGGGCACCGAGGCTCCTCCATCCCCAGCGTTTCCAGCTCCACGGGGCGGGAGCTTCACCCAGATGAGGTTTGAACACCTGCTGGCCGTTCCTGCAGAGGCAGACACAGGTTCCCGTCCCGGCCGGAGGTTCCCATCCCCTCCCCTGCATCCCCGCGGGATGCTCGGCACATCCAGGCTGGAACAGCGGCTCCCTGGGGCCGGGAGCTGAGCCCGCTAGCGGCAGCACAAAGCAAGGAGCCGAGAGGCAGAGGAAGGCAGGGCTGCGAGCTCCGAGCTCCTCCTCGCCGGCAGCAGCGCCCAGCTGGCTGCGTGTGAGCCGAGTGTGATGTTCGAGGGCTCTCTCGGGCGGAATATATTTCCCTTCTTTGTAGCTGGCTGTAACTCACCTCCCTGCAAAGCTCTCTGCCAATACAGCGTTTGCTGATGTATAGCTACAGCCATTTTCCCTGTTTCCCTTACTCTGTCTCCGTATAGAATAATATGCGATTAATTGATTTTCTGTCGCTCTTTTAGTACGGAAAATTAATTTTGGAGCAACCTTGTTTTCTCAGGGTATGAATTCTCTACATGCAGAGTAATTCCATTCCTACATTATTCATGAGAGAAAATAGTGATGGAGTGTGTAACTGAGGCAGCCCCAAGGCCACAAACTGATAGTCTGCGTTACTGATACAACAATATTCCACTGATGCTCCTAAATAATTCACGGCTACAACTCAATTTGGCACCAGGCACACGGCTCGGGGTGTGACTGTGCAGAGGGGAGTGGGGACACCTTGGCAGGACACTGGGGTCCCCAGAGACAGCCTGGTGCCACCAGACCCCGGGGACACCAGGCAGAGAGGGACCTGGTCCGGCCAGAGCTCCTGTCGGCACCAGTGGGATTCCAGGGAATCACAGCAAGAGCAAAAGCCTGAGAGGAGCATGCAGGGATGCCTGAGGGGCCCAGCCGTGTTTTCTGTAGCTGCTGAGGCCTCTCCTGCTCCCAGCCCAGGGCATCCCTGCCATGGGCAGCAGCCCTGAGGGAGCCAGCATCGCTCTGCTCTTGCTCTGCTCCTCAGGGGTGTGCCTGGAGCACTCCCTGGGCTGTGCTGATTGACTCACAAAGTCCCTGCCAGGGGGTGTTACGGCATTTCCGTGGGGATGAAAGGGTTAACGGCGGCCGAGGGGCTGTGGGGGGCAGAGGCTGAGCTGCCAGGACCCCGTGTGAGCTGGGGGGCTGCACACAGGGTTAATGGCCCCAGCACTTTCGGAGTGAGTGGAAAATGGCAGGGCCTCCCCTCCCTCCTCCCCTGCCTCTGGCAGCGGGTGACGATGGAGTGAGTGAGAGCCTTGTCCTGGCACCGGCCTCCTTGCAGATTAATGACTTGTGAGGAGATGCCTCAGTCACATGTTGGGATTTTTCCCCGTTGAACTGTACCTGGCACCCTGCAGCCATTTATCACGGGCTGCAGATGGAAGGCAGCAGCAGCAGGACCTGCAGGGCCAACACTCACGGGTTCCCAGCCAGCCCCTGGAGGGTGGGGGATCTTCTGGGGCGTGTGCTTGTGTGGGGCTTTTTTAATCTAAAATGATAAATCTGATTTCTTCAGGATATTGGAACAGCTGCGGCTGACCTGGCTGTTTATCTGACAGATCTTCAGGGTGTACGATAACAGCTCTTAGAGGATGGATGTGGTGTTATAAACCGTCCAGGCACAGAACATGATTAATGGGATTCACAGAGATAAACATATGGGGAGGAGAGCTCAGGATCTAAGAAAATCCCATCCCTGGACTGGGAGGCTGTTGATGAGCTGGAGCTCTCACTGAGGTCAATGCTCTGGGTGCCAACCACCCACCTTGGCCTCCCAGCCTCCCCAGCCCATGAGATGTTTGTACCTGATGGTGCAAATGTGCCCAGAGCTCTGCCAGGCTGAGGAGGAGACTGTTCCACAGCCCCTGCCAGCCCCTCAGACCTTCCCTGCTGGCACAGTCTGGCTCTGCCCCCCAGGACAGGACAGGACAGGGGTGCTGCTGCAGAAATGAAGCCCCCCAGGGCTCCTCCCCACAGCCCCCACCTACCTCAACATTGCTTCTTTGCAGTGCTCCCCACATGAGCTTTGCTCAACCAACAGCCCTCCCTCCTCAGGGTAAAAACCAGTTTGGTAAAAGTTGAAAAATCAATCTCATGTATTAGCTGGCACGGGAACTCGTGAGGAATTCAACAACCCAGCCCCGACGAGATCCATTTCCCTGTCTGCTGGGCTTTGATGTGGGTTTACAGCCCGCCCCAGCTGTCCCCCTGGTTGTGTTCCTGGTCCGGGCTCATTCCAGAGGATGAGCAGCTGGGCTCCAGGAGCAGAGTCCTGCTGCCTTGGGATATCAGAGTGCACAGCTCTGCTGGGGACCACCGTGCCAAGGGGGAGAGCAAAAGGAATCAAAAAAGGGTTAGTGCAGGAATTCTCACTGAGAGGGACGGATCAAATAAACACTGAGATTAATTAATCGCTAATGGCGTGGACTAAAGGTGACCCTTCAGCATTTACACACTGAAGGCAGCGGGGTCAGGATTGCAGAGCATTAATCTTACATTAGCACAACTCCATCCTTGCCAGGAGGGAGGCAGAAATCCCTTTGGTTCATGCAGAGGAAGCTGAAGCTTATTGCTTCCTGCCAGGTCCGTGGCTGCATTTTTATGAAACACCTGCAATGAAAAAGAAAAAAAAAAAAAAAAAGAAAAAAAAAAGAACATAAACCTGAGAAAATTAAAGAGCTGTCCCAGCAGAAGGCAGCAGCCATGCCCAGCACCCAGGGCTGGGGCTTCTCTGTCTGCCCAGCCCAGCCAGGCTGGGTCACTGGCTATTAATAAGGATGGATCAATGACGATGAGCAACTGGGAACAGGGATTCTGCAATCCTTCCTCCTCCCTGCTGGCACTGGGTGTGTGTGCAAGGCTGCCGGTACAAGCCACCAGGGATGGGCTATAAAAGGTGCTTTCTTTCCTCTCCAAACTCTGCTCTGTAGCGTGCACCAGATGCAGCAGCAACAGCACAAGGCCTCTAACCTCTTTCCAAATGGTAATAAATCCCACAAGACCCCAGCACGCTTGTAATTTACAACTCTGCTAAAATGAACATTATTTCAAGCTAAGCGTATTCTCCGAGGTGCGGGAGGAATGTGGCAGCTTTCCTGCTGACAGCGGAGTTTCTTTTTTAAATGTCATGCATTCACTTTCATTACTTCCAAATAATTGCCCAAAAGATCAGCAGCCGGCCGGGCTGGGCTGGAGCGTTCTGCAGGGCTGGGAGGTGATTCCATCCCTTCAGACACGCCTGGGGGTCCTGCTGGTGGGCACGGGGAGAGGGGGCACTGTCTGTGCCCTCCCCAAAACCGGGCTGGGCTCTGGGGCAGCCCCACTGCCCTGGGGAGACAAACTCCTTTGGAGTAGGGGAGGCTGGGCAGGTTCTGCTGTCTCAGAGAGCCAGGCAGGATGGGTTGGGCATAAAAAAAATCTCATCTTTCCTTGTTTGAGGGCTTTTCATGGGGGTGAAGGGCAGGTTGGATGGAGCTGGTCCTGTGGGAGGTGTCCCTGCCCGTGGCAGGAGGTTTGGGATGAGATGGTTCTCAAGGTCCCCTCCAACCCAAACCATCCCACGGCAATACCAGGAGGTGAAGCTCCCTCCTTGCAGCCTGGAGGGGTTTGCTGGCTTGGTGAGGGGTTTGTGATCCTCCCACCCCACCAGGGCTCGTGGCTTCAGCCTGGGAATGCAAACAATGGCACAGCAGTTCTTCCTGTAGGATCCCTCTGGAGGGGTTGAACAGCTCCCCTGTCCAGAGACCCCTGGGAGAGGGGGAATGAGGGGGTGACCCAGGGGTGCAGCCACAGGCACACACACCCTCCTTCTCTGCTTCCTCCTCCTCATGTCTCACACAGGAACCATCCCCAAAGGCTGCAGAGGCAGCCCCACACTTCCACACCGAGTCCAAGACAAACTCCAGACCCCGCCTGTGAAAGCTCTGTGGCCTGTAATGAAAGCCCTCAAGGAAAACTGTAAATATTGGAGCTATTGGCAAAATTCAGAGCTGGCCTTGGGCTGGAACAGCCTCTCCACAGTGGGAGGTTTGATCCCTGTGCTTCAGGCTGCCTCAAACAGCTGGAAAACGAGATCCTTTTAATCAGGACAGGGTTTGCTCCACCAGAAAAGGGAAAACAGAAAAACTGTAATGAGCCCTGGACGGTGGGGAGAACGGAGCAGCAGAACCAGGACCACTGTGAATTATTCTGTGGCTCCCAGTCCAAGGCTTTTCATCATTTGAGGGCTCATATCATTCATAGAACGTGATGTTCTGCTTCGGAAGGGTTTCTGGGTGATGGTTTGGCCAGTGCCAGGGACCATGAGCAGTCCCAGGGTCTGGAACCCACACTGGAGGTTGTACTCAGGGCACAGCTCCCTCTCAGGACCCCTCAGCTCCTTCCTCAGCTTGAAGGTTGGTTGCTTTCTACCAGAAAATAGATTTTTTTTGTGGGGAAAATTGCACTTCTGCTAGAAAACAAGCTGGTTTGGACGAAAACACAAGATTTTAATTGGTAAAGCGAAATGTTTTGAGTTTCACTGCTCTGGGTTTCTGCAGGGAGAGGGAGGGAAAGGAATTCCTCTGGTTTTAAGTTGCTTCTCTAAAACTTCAGAAATGCCTGTGGAGCGTTTCCAGGTTATGAGGAAAGGCTGGTTTGTCTCTGAGAATCCAACCCTGCCCACCTCGGGCTGTGTTTTGTGTGTTTAGCTGTGCTATCCCCTCTCCTCGGGGTGTCCCCGACCTGGGGCTGGCAGTGGCTCAGTGCTGGGGGCGGTGTCCCCTGGGGCTCTCCCACCCTCCTCCTGCACCCTGGAGGGGACAAACAGCCCCTGGAGGGGACAAACAGCCCCTGGAGGGGACAAACAACACCTGGAGGGGACAAACAGAGCCCCTGGAGGGGACAAACAGCCCCTGGAGGGGACAAACAGCCCCTGAAGGACACAAACAGAGCCCCTGGAGGGGACAAACAGCCGCTGGAGGGGACAAACAGCCCCTGGAGGGGACAAACAGAGCCCGTGGAGGGGACAAACAGCCCCTGGAGGGGACAAACAGCCCCTGAAGGGCACAAACTCAGCCCCTGGAGGGGACAAACAGCCCCTGAAGGGCACACACACAGCCCTTCCTTGGGTCCACCGTGGGGCTGGCACTGCTGACACAGTCACTCGTGTCCCGGGAGGGCACAAAGCCAGCAGGGACAGGGCTGTGCTGTCACCCGCTCCCTGGTGACACCTGGGGGCTCCTGTGACCCCCAGGGATGGGGACAGGCGAGGCCAGGGCAGAGCAGCCCCTGCCGGGCACTCGCTGTGCTCCGGTGCCTGGTGTCCCCTGCAGAAATGCAATTTCCCTGAATGTCAGAGGGAAGCATTACAGATAACACACCGCGTGTGTCTCTGACCCAGTAAGTGCTGAAATCACAGATCTCATTATTCTGACATGATAGAATTTTTTTTCTTTCCCCCTCCCCGCTGCAACCCCGCTGCTGTTGTTTTCCAGACTGCAGACATAATTGCCGAAGGTGCAAAGCCTCCGCAGACAAATCCGTCTTGCCTGCTTCCCTAAATCTAGCAAAATGCCAGCTCTGTGTGTGCATAAGCAAGAGCCTCAGCTCCCAGCAGCAGCAGCAGCAGCAAGGGTTTCCATCGGTGCCAGCCCCCGGCAGCCTCAGCTTTGGGGACATGTGAGGCTTAAGGACAGAGAAGTGACACTCCGGGGAGCGTCCCCGGGCTCGTGGTTTGGAGCTGTGCCACCACAGTTCGGTGGGGAGTCCTTTAGAGAGCAGCCCGGGGTGTTCACAGCTCGGGGGGGCTCAAAACCAGCCTCACCTGGCTGGGCTGGACAGCGACGGAGCCTCTCTCCGGCGGGGCTTCTTCGGGTTTTAGGGCTCTGGGGGGACAAGGGACATGTGGGGACATGTCAGGGCATGTGGGGACATGTCGGGACACAGAGGGCAGCAGCGATGGGGCAGCTCCAGCGCCCCCAGGTGTGGGACAGCTCTATCCCAGCTCGGGCCCCCTTCCTGCAGCTCACCTGGTGCCCTGCAGGAGCCTGCTGGACACTGCTG
>VZSR01003514.1:1817230-1832138 GCA_013398615.1 Brachypodius melanocephalos | reverse complement strand
ACCTGCCCCCCAAGGGCTGAGAGGCCACTCTTGGTTAGAGTCAGTTTAGATAAAAAGAAGGGAGATTTTCCCCCCTGATCTCTGCCACTGCGGTCATTTTTTTGTAATTCTTCTCTCAGGGGAACAGGTTTGTTTGTGCCTGGGTTTTGGAGAGGTAAAGGGGCTCTTCCTGCAGGTCAGGTGGAGGAGGAAGGAGCAGCCCCATCTCGGGGTCACTGTGGCCTCTCCAAGGACCATCCTGCCTGACATTTTCCCACTTCCATTTTCATCTTTCTGCCTGTTTGCTCGCTGCCCCTCTTCCATCACATCCCTCAGCAAACACCTTCTAATCAACTCCACAAACCCACCTTGCTGGCAATAACCCTGAACGTTTCCAGTTGCAGCATCATTAGTTCAGCCATGGCGTGACGCAGTAATTAAGCAGGACCTGAAACGAAGGAGGGAGAGAGGCAGAGATGCAGAGTTTGCTGCTGAGGAGCAGAACAAGGCCAAGGACAGGACAAGCCCTGGGGCCGTGCCAGGCAGGTGCTGCAGGGCAGGAATGCCATCAGGAAGATGTGCCAGGTGTGAAGTGCCAGCTGAGCCCGTCCTGCTCAGACCTGGGCACGTGGAGAGCACCTGCACTGAGCACGCAGAGCTCAGCACAGGGAGAGGCAGGACAAGGGCGAAAATCTCAGCCTGGAGTGGGTTTGTGGTGCCTCTGTGCAAAGCTCTGACTGTGAATCTGCCCGATGAGGGAAATGCAGAGCACAGCCATCACCGGGGTCCCCTTCTCCTGTCCCCTCTTGTACCCTGTGCCCCAGGAAGGCTCTCCTGGAGAGCTGCTCTTTGCAGCCTGCCCTGTTCCCCCACACAGAGCAAACCTGGCAGCTGCATCAGCTGCTCCAGAGCCTTCCCCCCGTGCAATAACCTCTCATTATTTTTTAATGTTGTTGTAACTTTATGGTTTAATCAGTATTTGCAATTTGTTAGTAGTCCAGGCTGCAATAAAATTGTTTTCCAGGTACTGAAACATCCTATCAAGGTTTGTAAAGCAGTGGCTCTTAGTTTATCACACTCATAAAAAGCACTGGCAACTTGACAGATATAATAACTTTTTTTATCAAGTGTCTAATTTGAGAGGAAATTAAGCCATACGTTACACGCCGATCGGAGCTGGAGTTGGAAAAAGCCCCAGGCACCCTCTCCCCACCCCACAGGCTCCTCTCATCCCACCCTCTCCTGCACAGGAAGGGCTGCTCCGAGCTCTGCCTCTGCATTCACTCTGCAGTATCCTCAGCTCTGGGTGTATTTTTACAGGGCACTGCACACTTAATAAAAAATTATTTATGTGGCCTGCATTGATGTCACAGCAGCGAAACAATACCTTGCCTTTCCTGCAGCAGAGCCGTGATTTATACGAGTGCCTGGAAAAGCTTCCTCGAAATGCAGTGCAGATGCTCCAGGCCACTGTAACAGCCTCTCTATCCAGTTTAATTCTGGGCCGGGATTTTTAAATCAGGCAGGTGATTCTGGGGCTTGCATCCATCCGTGCCAGGGTGCCTGGGGCTGGGGCTGCATTGGCACGGGGAGAGCAGCTCCTTGAGCTTGGGATGATTGTGGGTTTGTGCTGGGGTTTCGGTCAGTCTGGCACAATTCCCCCTGCCCAGAGGAGCGTTGCTGAGTTGAGGGGTGTTGGTTTTGTCCTGCCCCTAAAGTCCTCTCCTTTGGGAGGCTCCTCGTGCTGCTGCCTGGATTCTGATCCAGAACGTTCCCTGTCCCCCCGGCTGCTCCCTGGCTCAGCTCACCCCATGATGCCAACCCAAGGGGAGAACCCAGGTTCTCCTCAGGCACTGACTGAAGGATAATTATTTCGCTGTCAGATCCCAGTGCTGATTTCCTCCCGTTCCCATGAGCGGTACCAAAATGCCAATCAACAATTGAGCAACCGGCACGGATCACCTGGAGAGAGCTCCCTAAAATCCAGCTCTGGACGCAATGCCCAGGACTTCCAGGTCTCCTGCAGGCAGAGCCCCTCACCCTGCAGGCTCTGAACCCTGGCTGGGGCCGGGATGGGTTTGTGCTGCAAGCCTGGAGTCAGAGTCAGATGCCGCCTACGAGCCGCACACTTTATTTGTTTAAATTTTCATGCTCGCGAATGTCTGTGACACAGGAGACAGGTTTATGGAGAGCGAAAAAAAAAAAAAAAAATGTTGACAAATGGCCCAGTAATCAACTGGAACATGCAATAAATCATTGGAGTGCCAATAACACTTCCAGGAGGAGTTGCGAAAGGTCATTACGATGCCACCATGTATCATGCAGCGCCAAACAAAGCAAACAGAACATGTTGGGAATAGGATTATGGGAGAAGCATCTGTCAGTTCTAATTAAGAATTAACTGCGGATCCTATATAAAAAGATGTGTGGTTTATTCCTATCTCCCTCCTTTTCCCACTTAGCTCTCCATTTTTTCCTTCTCCAAAATAAAACTCAATTACTCTAAAAGGAAAAAAAAAAAAAACCCTCTGTCATTTAATCTATTCAACAGCAGGAAAAACAACGCAATGTGACAAAAGAGTGAAGGCTGGCGGGGAGGGCCGGGGCTGTGCTGGCTCCTGAGCCGCCGTGGCTGCGCCCATGAGATCCCAGAAGTTCTTTGACGTGTCGGGATCAGGCGGTGGCTGCTGGAGGCAGGGAATGCACGAACCAGAACGGCCCCCCCGGCCGGGGATGGGGAAGTGGAGAGAGCTCGGAGGCTGAGACGCTGAAAGGCTTTTGGCTCCCGATGAAGGAAATGCAAACTGAGGAAGTGACAGTAAAATAAAGCAGAGGAGTTAGAGAGAGGAGAGCCAGGAGAGGAGAGGTGTGGGGTAACCCAGAGCTGCGCCCTTGAAGGGGGGCCGGGGGGGCTCTGAGCCCACTGCCCACCACATCCTCCCCCCACTGCAAGGGGTGCCCGGCGGCATCCCCCCACCCCGGTCACAAATCCCTGGGATTTGTCCCTTCTGGCTGTTCCTCCATGCTCCTGGGGCTCACCCAAAGGTGACAGGAGGGACTGAGCCGTGAGCCACGTGAGCAGCATCCCCTCTCTCACTGCAGGGACCCTCCCTGTGCCTCGTAAATCCCCCCAGCAGCTCCTTCCTTTCACCTTCCCCTCTCCTCCTCCAGCTCCCTGTTCTCTCTCTCCCCATTAATCTGAGTTGCATCCCATGGGCACCTGGCCCAGGGCTCCAGCTGAGCGGGCTCTGCAACCACCACACTTTGCTTTCATATTATTTTTTTCCCCTTTCTTGCTCTCTATATTTCCAGGCCTCATTTCTGCTTAAGTTTGCATTTCTTCTCTTTCTTTCCTTTTTTTTTTCCCTTTTCCTTTCTGCTGACTGAGACAAGACCGTGCCCTACTTCAACATCCCAGTATTTGTTACAACTTCAAGGTGCAGGTTTATGGCCACAGTTGTCCCGTTTATGGTACAGTTCTTCTTACGGGTTCTAATAAACTTTGTAGCTCCAGGGTGCTCTTAAATCCTGATATGAAAGATAGAGAAGAATCATTATTTAGTCCAACTAAATATAAGATGCTTCACCCTTGAAGGCTGAGGATAATGTTTCTCTCACAGGTGTGGAAGGACCCATAATTCCTGTGTACAGCAAGTGCAGCTGCAGGGGAAAACAATCAATTCTCCCTGTGGAAATAGGTGTCCTCCCAGCATGTGGGACGGGGAGCAGCAATGCCAGCTGGGATGGCACAGCCTTCCTCTAGCACAGGGAAATGGGATTAAACCCAGCAGAAGTTGCAATGAAAGGCAGGTGTTGGGTAAGAAATGCAGGGCAGTGGGGTGGGCAAGGAAGTGAGACCCATTCCCAGAAGAAGGAGGGATAAAAGAGGGGGTCTCACAGCTCCCAGCCGGACCCTGGTGGCCTCAGGGAGGTGACACGGTGCTGAGCAGAGGCAATGACTTGCAAATGATGGATTCAGGGTCACTTTGGGCTCTGCTCCATCCCTCCCCCAGGGAGAGCCCACAGAGTTCCCACAAACACGGAGCTGCCCCACAGTGCAACAGCGAGTCACCCCAGAGTGAAACTACAACTGCCAGGAAAGTTCTCCTTCCTCTCGCTGATCCCTTGAACTGCCTGCTCAGATTTTCCGTGGTTCCCGTGGGTCTCCAGCCTGGACAATCCCAGCCATGCAGCCCGGCCTGGAGCCACTCCCAGCTGCCAAATGCCAGGAGGCAGCGCTGTCACCAAAATATCCCTTAAGCTGGTGCTCAGCAGTGTAAACGATGTGGTTTAAAGCCACTGAAAAGGCCACAGTGCAAGGCATCAGCTTGTTCAGGTCCATGCAAGCTTTTTGAAGGATGTATTTCCCTGAGTTCTTGGTGTCCTTCATACACAGGACAACGCATCCCAAAAGCCACCCTAAGTGCAGCTGTGGAGTGCAGGGTGCCAGGCAGGGCCCCTCAGGGTCCGGGACAGCCTGTGTCCCCAGGCTGAGCCCTGCTGGGAGCAGTGGGACCCTCCCCAATGTGCCCTCCCAGCAGCCTCTTCCCATTTATCCCGAGCGGGCTCCTCCTCAGCAGATGTTCAAGACTCAGCACTCAGGCTCACACGGAGGAACTTCCAACACAAACCATCTGGAAAAGAAAACAACGAACTATCTGCAAGCTATTCCCCTCCTCTGCTGCATCCCTGATCCCAAAGTCACTGGGAAGGGTTGGAGGGGACGGGGAGTGCCAGCACGGGAAGAGAAGGAGTGTGTCAGGGAATGTTCCCAGGCTGCCTGCAGCTGTTCCAGGGAAATGTGGCAAGGCGGCCCTGCTCCTTGGCACAGCCCAGGGCTGGCAGGGCACCCAAAGCAGCTGCTTTGTCCCGTGTGAGCTTTGCCCCGTGTAGCTGGGGGCAGCAGGAGCCGGGAGGACACAGGGGAGCTTCTCCCTCTTTGCTTTCCATCCTGGCTTTCTCCCTCCGTTGGGGGAGCTGGTAACTTTAGCCCCCAAATGGGGAAAATCGTTTGTCGTTCCGCAGTCTCTCATGGCACAGGCTGTAGCCGAGATGTTTGGGCTCCAGCAGGTCCCACGGTGCCGCAGGGGCTGCAGTTCCCTTGGAGCTGGGGCGCTGTGCACACGGGGTTATTCCAGTCCCTGTTAACAGCCATAAAGTGTGCTGGGCTTTGTAGGACTTTCTGCTACCCCTGGTGGCACTTGAGAGCCCGGCGGGTTGTGATCCCCGGTGCTGGCACTTCGGATCTGCTGCTGGAGGGAGGGAGATGAGCAGGAACAGCTCAGGTGGGAAATGTGCACCACTCTGGAGCACGATGGAATTCTGGCTGAGATGGGAAATGTGCACTGCTCTGGAGCACCATGGAATTCTGGTTGTGGAGGGAAATGTGCACTGCTCTGGAGCATCATGGAATTCTGGCTGAGATGGGAAATGTGCACTGCTCTGGAGCACGATGGAATTCTGGCTGAGGTGGAAATGAGCACTGCTCTGGAGCACGATGGAATTCTGGCTGTGGAGGGCGCTCTGTGGGTCAGAGCTGCAGCGGGAACAAGAGTGTGCGGGGTCACGCGTGGTCACAGCCGCTGGTGACAGACCGATGTCATGCGGGTGCCTCCCTTCCCTTTGGCTTTGTCGGGATCTCTCCGCTGCTCTGGGCTCTGCCCTTCCCCGCCTTCCCGGAGAGCTCCGGCACAGCCCAGGAAATGGGGCAGTGAGAGCCGAGCCATCCATCCCCGCGCTGTGTTTCCAGAGGAGCAAGTGTGACTGTCAGGTTTACAGAAGATTGTTTATGTTCAGCGGCGTGAAATGGGGAGCGAGTGCGCGGAGCGGAGCGGGAGCGGGGGCTGACAGCGCCGCATCCATCCTCGCCGCTCGCTGCATCCATCCTGCAGCCGCATCCATCCTCCACGCTGCGGCGGCCAGAGCGCCGGGGCCGCTGACAGGGGCCATAAATCACCGCTGGGAGATGCTGTACCTACAGCTCACACCGCTCCCCGTGACAAACACACCATAATCCACACAGCGCAGCACGTTTTTTCTCCCCTCTCGCCCTGCGCCGCTGGTGCTCAAGTGACGACAAGAGGAAACCTGGAAAGCCTGGATGTGTCCTGCGGGACCGCGGCGAGGAGCGGGGCTGGCACGGCTCCTCCAGCGCCTGTTGAGGGGCCGGGGTGACAGGGACACTGTGCAGAGGTGGCTGCGAGGGGTCCCGTTCCCAAACCGGGATTTTCACTCGCCACAGCCCAAGGAGAAGAGGGGGCTGGGGCAGGAGGGATGGAGCTGGGGTGGATGAGATGGGGCTGGGATGGGGCTGGGGCAGGAGGGATGGGGATGGAGCAGGTGGGATGGGACTGGGGAAGGTGGGATGGGGCTGGGGCACGAGGGATTGGGATGGAGCAGGAGGGATGGGGATGGAGCAGGAGGGATGGGGATGGAGCAGGAGGAATGGAGCTGGGGAATGTGGGATGGGGCTGGGGAGCAATGCCAGCCCCAGGCCCTGCAGTGTCCTGGGGACGGCCAGGCTGGACACACAGGACCGTGGTTCCTGCAGCCCAGACAAACCTTCTCAGGCCATGTGCTACCCACACAGTGTCTGTGTGAGCTGCGGAGGTGACCCCGCTGTGGGCACAGGGCCCTGGGGCAGCCCTGAGCTGCCTCCCCTCCCAGCACAGGGGTGCACACATTGGGGCACAGAGGTGCCAGCCTGGCCACCTCACCCAGGCTCCCTCCTGGCACCTGGAAGTGGGAACACAATCCCCAAAGAAGGAGGAGGAAAGGCAAGAGGCAGCGGTGCTGCCATCACCCTGGGCTGTGATTTGTGAGGGAACAGGAAGGAAAGAGGCCTATCTGGCTGTACAACCCTTAAATCAATGTATCCTAATTAACAAAAGATCTAATTCATCAAAATGACAGCAACTCTATTTATATCACCTCCTTCCATGGGGGCTGCTGGGGGTTCAGGCTTGGGGATTTTTCTCCCTTCCCTTTTCTGACAGCTTTATCTTTCCCACACACATTTTAATTTTCCCTTTCTGGGGGAGAAGGACTGATAGTGAAGCTTTCCTTGGGAATATGGACATTTAATTGACATTTTCTGCCTCACCCCCAAAATAGCGGGGTATGTGGGGGGAGCTGGGAAGGAGAGGTTATCTTAGAGAAGTGCAGGTCTGATTTGGAGGGGGGAAGAAACCAGGGGGTGCAGCTCTCCTTGCACAGTGTGGTCAGGTCCTGCAAGCTGGGACTGTGCTCTGAAAACACCCCCAGCAGGATCCGTGGTCGTACAGGGATCTTGGCTTTCTCTTGGAAAAGCAAACCCTGAGAGCCTGACAACGTGCTGGCTGACACCTTAAATCTTGAAGTGCATAAAAAGAAACCCAACTGTTTTGTTTTGTTTTGTTTTAATATCTGGCACCTCGTGGTTTGGGGGCTGGCAGAGCTGAATTGTCGTATAAATACCGGGCCCGTGGCAGAGCAGAGCGGCTCCGCTGCTCTCAGCGGGCTCGTGCTCGGGAGGAGCGGGGCTTGGACGTGATATAGGAACACAAAAATAGTAATAATAGTAATGAATCCCCCTCAGCCGCTCCTCCCACGGCAGCGCAGGAGCAGAAATCCAAGCTGGAAGCCTCGGCTCGTGCGGAAGAGGAGGCTCGGGAGGCTGCTGGGGTAAATTTAAAAAATCACCAAATTGAACCAAACCAAACCGAACCGAAGCAAGCCACGGCAGCCGTGCTCTGAATGGCAGCCTGCTCAGAGCACGCAGAGAACAGGAGATGAAAGGGCCATAAAATGGAGCCGTGGCTGGCGGCTGCTCCAGCACATCCATCCTGGAGAGCCGCGTACCTGCGCCTCCCCATCCTAAACTCCTGATGAACCAACGCGCTGCCGAGCGCATTTATATGCAAAGGCGTATAATACGTCCCCTGTATCTAATTATCTGTCAACCTGAGGCAGTTTGTTTTCCAAATCGGCCTCTCGGCTGTGACTTTATGAGGTCGTAAAGAAAACGGTGCCACTCTCGCACCGGAGCGCCGGGAGAGCCTGGATCAACAAATTACCATCTTTAATGGTGTCTGCTCCGCTCTGCCCTCCGGCGTGTCCCGGCACAAAGAGCCCTGGCGTGGGCAGTCCCAAACCCCAGCACAGCCCCCGGCAGCCTGGACAGCCCCAGCTCCAGGGATCCGGGCAGTTCCCAGTGCTGGCACAGCAGCTGGATGGGGCAGAGAGGGCAGGAGGGACCCCCGAGCTGCCCCCGCTGCCCACTCGTCCTCCTCTGGCCCCAAAGTTTGGCAGGAGCTGGTGAACTCCAGCCCCGCTGGCTGCGAGAGCAGCACCACCGAGCCACGCATTCCTCTGCCCACGCTGCTCCCGTGATTAATGATGGAAAGGAATTAAAAAGAAGAAGGGAAAAAAAAAAAAAAAAAAAGAGGGAGGGAGAGGGGAGGGGAGCGGGTCAACAGCTGAGTGCAAGGCAAGTCGCTAGACAGGGAGTAATTAAGATACTTGGGTAAATATGATTAATAAGCTCAAACTGGCAGGGTGTGCAGTAAACAAGGGCTAACCAGATGGCACCCTTTCCTTTCTGACAATGCTGCAAGCTCTGTAAAAATAGGAAGGAAGGCTCTGGATCCTCCCAGCGAGCTCGGGAGGAGGGAGCGTTCAGCACAGGGCCAGGGCAGTGAATCACCTGATAGGAATGAGAGACATTTCCCCCTCCATCACATCCCAGGCCAGGGACTGGGAAAACACCAAGCATGGATCAAACACAGCAAAAAGCACCGGGCTGATCCTGGGCCGGCTGCTGGGAGGGCTCTGGCCAGCACTTGGGGCCAGCCGTGGCCAGGGGGTCACAGCCAGGCCAGGGCTGCTCAGAAATGTCCCCCCAAAACCCCTTCCCTGGCAGGAGATGCCATTTCACCAAAGGTGAAACATTTGCGGGAATGCGCTGATTCTGACGAAATTGCATTTGGAAAGAAAAATCAAAGGAGAAAATCATTTCGATAAGGCCAAAGCATTTGAGCTTGACCTTTTAGGAATTAAATGGCATAGGGTTTTGGTTGGTTTTTTTTTTTTTTTTTTTTCCTATTTCGAAAAGCATTTTGTTTCAATGTTACATATATAGAAATATATCTGTAAGAATTGCTGAGGCCAGAATGAAATGTTGTGATTATCCCAACATGTGTTGATACATTTCCCCCAGTGCAATACTACATGAAATTAAGCCCAAACACCCTTCTGCTCTGAAACCTGGAACATCAGAGCAGCAGGACACTGTGTTCAGGTCTCAGAACCATTGGTTTGCACTGTCCAGCACTTTGGAAATAAGAAATTTTCCAAGTAGCCCCGGGTTTTAATGTTTGATTAAATCAGCCCTTGACTTTTTGGCTTCCTCAGGACCAGGATTCTCCTTTTTCCCAGCTGCAAAGTTCCCAGCGATAATGAGAACAGCGAATGTTTTGTCTTCACAGGAGATGAGCAGAGCATGAGGCATGGGAGGAACTCTCAGAATCCCGGAGATGGCTCCAGTTTCTCCCAGGCTGCTTTTTCCCACAGCTCACTCTTTTCACCACAGGTGAGGCGTCTCAGTGTTGTGGGGAACTTCTCCTGGGCTGGGAGGGGGTCCCTGGGGGTGCCACAGATCCGAGGTCACTTCTGGTCCCCCTGCCCAGACTTTGAGGCTGATCCAGCACCCCTAGGGCAGGGGCTGGCTCTGCCAGGTGCCACATTTGTCACACCAGTGCAGGGCTGGGAGGGGCTGTGGGCGCTTCCAGCGTGAAAAACGCGGTGGGATTTGTTGGGAGGCTGCTGGAATAGCCAGTGGCTCGAGGAGGTGGGGTAGGAATTAAAGATAAAGAAGAAATTTCAACTCATTGGCAGGACACATATTTTCCCAATATAAAAGCAAATGGGGGAACCCTTAAATAAATTGACTCTATAAAAACGTCCCTTTGTATTACCGCCTCACCTTTTCAGGGGGAAAACACCAAGGTTTATTTTCATGGATCCGGGATAAAAATATCAGTGCTGCTTTGTAATTTCCCAGAGCCACCGAGCAGTCCAGAGCTATTTAAAACCCACGGGCCCCCCTTGGCACCCAACACCCGCCCTGCTGCAGGAGCAGCTGCCATGGAATTACGAGCCCTCGTCACCAGTGAGGAGAAACAAGTTGTGGCATTTAGGAAAGGTCTGCAAAAATAGGTGTCAGACCTTAACTAATAGTGATTGTCCTTCCATTCTGCTGTAATTTACATTTAATTCACACATTTCATTTCCATTTAAAATATGATTACGGTGTTTTGAAGCACATCTCACCTGTCCCCTCCGATTAGGGCGGGATGGAAATAACAGGGAGCAGCAGGAGGGAGGCTGGGCTTGGCTGCAGGGTGGGAAACACGCTTCCAAAAACACCCCCTGAGCAGGGGCAGAGGGGCAGGACAGACAGACACAGCCCTGCCCCACAGGCTGATCTTGCCCCAGGGCTTTAAGCACCAGCTCAAAAGGTTTCACACCTTCCACCAGCTCCGAGCCTCATCCAAGCTGGCCTTGGACACTGCCAGGGATGGGGCAGCCACTGCTCCTCTGGGAGGACCTCACAGGGGAGAATTTCCCTCCTCCTGCAGAAGCCTTCCAGAAGACTTTTTAAAGCACCAAAAGTCCTGGCTCGGAAATAAATCAGGCAGGCCCATCCCCAGCCCGTCCCCAGCCCGCCCCCGGAGCGCCGCAAAGGCAGGAAGGGCTGATTAATATCTGCTACGTGTAGGGGAAAACAACAACCCCGTAAACAGTATTATTAACCCATGGGCTGGCAATAAATCAGTGTGAGAAGGTGACCTCAGCAATGCTGGAGTAATCCTGTGTGTCAGGGTAAATTTATGAGGCCAATTTTATTGGCCTGTATGACCCAGGCTCCTTGGAGATGTCTCAGTAACAAATCCAATCCATATCATTTATTAGCTTTGCACGGTGTCAGCTCGGAGCACGGGAGGGATCCCATTAAATCCTATTGCTCCCTCTGCCAACCGCGGGCACAAATAAGCTGTGGGATAATTGTTGGCTGCCAGGAGCCCCCAGTGAGGGATCTGCTCTTGGATCCTGCAGCCTCCCAGGCTGGAAGTGCTGGGGTTGGGTTTGGCCATCGGACCCTGGCCCTCCCTTGCTGTGCTGGGCTGGCTGTGGGGACAGGGGTGACAGAGGTGGGGACAGGGGTGACAGAGGTGGGGACAGGGGTGACAGAGGTGGGGACAGAGGTGAGGACAGAGGTAAGGACAGAGGTCTCCTCCTCGACCTTCCCAGGTGCTGGATGAGGATCTGGTGACCCTGGGCGCTGCTGCTGGGCCAGGGCAAGTGCGAGGTTGCAGCTGAAGGGATCCTGTGAGCAGAGCTCTGGTGACGAGGGACACACCGAGGGATTTCAGAGCTGTTGGTGGCTCAAACTCCTCCCTCCAGGAGGGAAGGGATCCTCCGGCTGGGCCCCGCAGGCAGTGGCCAAAAATCCTCCATGTGGGGGCACTTGGGGACCCGGTGGTGACGTGTGTGTGGTGCCAAGCACCCTGCTGGTGACAGCAGCAGTTGTGCCCTGGCAGCAGCACCTCTGGGGCTGGTCCCTGTTGGCCGAGCAGGGCTTGGTGGAGCAGTTTGAGGCTGTTTGACTGTCCCTGTCATCATCAGGTTTACGGATGGTTAATTTATTCTTTATAGCACAGTCATTGATGGCTGTTAAATCACAAATGAGAGCCAATAAAGGGTGAATTGCAGCCGAAATTACACTGTTTATATGACAGCAGAGTGCTGGCTAAAAGATTCATATGCCGCTGATGAAGTACGTTATAAATTTTAATTACCATAGTTTGTACAAATGACATGTTTGAAATGCTATTGAGTAATGTGACCCTGATAATGAAACTATAAAATAAATCATTAACTTTCTGAATGAGCTTTTTTATTTCCATGCTGCATGAAGTAAACTTTCCAATTTATTCCATTGCAGTCTTCTGAACAAAAAAAAAAAAAAAAAAAAAAAAAGGTGCAGAGAGAAGAGCCACAAACCTCCCCTCCACTCTGAGGGACGCTGACAAGCAAAGCCAAGCAGGGATGAGTGGGACCACGCTGGGCAGGATGTCAGAAGAGTGGCCAAAGCCAAGCAAAGCCCCCAAAGGGCCTGGTTAATGCAGGATGATGCCGTGCTCCTGCAGCTGCAGCCTGCTCAGCTGAGGGAGAGCAGAGATAAGAGCAGGGCTTGAGAACCAGCTCCAAAGAGCCATAAACATCCCAAGCACAGAAGAGAGAAAATCTCCATTGGAGTCGGGCTGTGATTACAAGTGGCTCGCTGCAGCCTGAGCTGCTGGGCAGGCTCTGCTCTCCCCCGGGAGCTCCCGGCATCTGCCCAAGCTTTGGAGCCAGAGCAGAGGTGCCTGAGCCCTGACAGTTCCACTCAGCAGCCCAGATAATTCCCTGGATGGGAGCTCCAGCCCAGGCAGGGATTTCTCAGGAGCCTCCCAGGGAAGGAGGCGCAGGGCGCTCACTGACCCTCGGTCTTGCTCTGCTCATCGAGACAAGGAGACGTCCTAAACCCTCTGGAAGACACTGGAACCAGGTTTTTACCTTATTATATTGCCATATATTGTTTTGTCAGGGGTACAGGGCACGAAGCAAGATGGGAGCATGCCAGAGGTTCGTTCCCAGCCCTCTGCAGAGGATGTGCCAGAGCACGGTGTCCCCTGCCCCTGTGTGCCCAGAGCAGGAGCAAAGGGCTCCTCCTTCCCCTCACCCTCCTCCAGAAAATCCTCACCAGCACCGCTGCCTTCTTCCTCATCCTCTTGGTTAACCTTTAATTAGGAACCTGTTCTTTGCCCCCCTGGGGCTGGATGGGAGCCTCTCCCGTTCCCCACACTGTCAATAAGCAGCATCTCCGTGTCCCGGGGCAAACAAAAGGTGGCACTGGGAGTCTCCAAAGGAGCAGCCTGGAGAGGAGGGGGAAGGGGCCCGGTGACATTTCCAGCCGTGGGGATGCAGCTGGAGGCTGCAGGTCAAGCACCGTGCAGGGCTGGGGATGCAGGAGATGGGGGGATTGATGATCCCTAACGAGGTTTGTGGTTCTTTGCGCAGGGATGGATCTCATCCCCCGAGCCACGGGGGGCTCTGTGTGCAAGGGAGCCCTTGCCCATGGGAGCTGGGGTGAATCCCTGGCTGGGCGCCCCTAAATCGGGCAGGGTGGGGTGGGCAGGGTGAGCACCCAGTGTTGCACAGGCCCATGGCACAAACCAGAGCCACCCCAGCCCTCCCTGCAGCCCCCTCTGGCCCCTGTGTCCTCCCCAGCAGGGTTTGGAGCTGCAGGACTTTTAACTCCAGCTTTTGTCTTATCAGCCACCCCGAAAACGTTCCCAAGCAGGCTGCTCATGCCGCACTACTCACCATTAAAAGAAAGGACCACATTATTGCTGTTATAAACCATTGATTAAGGTTTATAATAGCAATAATCCCCTCGAAATTCATTGTTACTGCAGTTAATGACCAGTTTATTAGAGCGTTAACCATCCTTGGCAATGGGCTGAGTCGTTTAATGCTGGTAACGACCAATTTCTCAAGGGTTATTGCTTAAATAACAAGCCTTTGTTAGATATATGTTCCCCCACCAGATACTGCTCCAGCTGGAACCTTCTCCTGTGAAATAATTGTTAATTATTTCCTCCAAGTTTGGCCACCGTGTCTCAAAGTTTCAGGTGGGAAGGGCTGCTGAGGGCACAGAGTGGCAGAGATGCCGAGAGCTGAGGCTGGCTGATGTCAGGGGAAGCAGCCAGAGACACCAGAGCCCTCACTGGGAGCTGTGGGAACTGTGTTTAAATGAGGTTTTTCCCTTCTTTTGTCACCTGGGAGTGCCCCAGCCCTGGGCACGGCAGCACTGGGAGTCAGGGAAGTGTCCAGGGATGATCCCCGGGCTCCACGATCCACCCAGGAGGGCTGAGAGACACCGGAGCTCTCCTCCCTCTGCTCTTCCATTAATTGGATCTGAGCGTCTGGCGGCGTTAACGATGTCCCATCGTGTCGCGTTAGTCCCGTCCCTCTAACAGCATTCTCGGCTCTGACACCAGATGAAAGGCACAGACACGATTACCCTTTAATTGTGTCATATTAGCAAAAATAAATACTGATAACAGCACCGGGCTGACACGGAACGACGGCACATCCCGGGAACGGGAGAGGACTGGCGGCTCCAACCCGCCGGGCTCGGCTTTTCCAGGAAATCCCAGAAAAATTATTTCAGCCCGGACTTCCAGCACTGCCTCCCTGCTGCCAGATGTGCAGGGAAGCCCCCGGTACAGCCCCCCTCCCCTCGGCACAGCCCCCAGCTCCCCGGGGTGGGAGGATGCTCCGCACTGCCCTGATCCACCCACTGCCAGCTCCTCACCCTCAGCTGCCTCTCACAGGCTTTGGGATTTTGTTGTGCAAAAGAGCAACCTCCCACCCCTCACAGCTCCCCCGGAAAAATTACATTTCCATAGCAAATTGAATTTCAAGCTTTCCTCTCTCTTGTTAAGAAACACAAAGAAAATCTTGATTTGAGGGATCGGTTGATGCCCGAGCTGTGTTAGGGTTGGTTTTGGTGCTCGCCTCCCTCCTTTTACTCTTTGTTCCCACGTTTGTGGGCTCTTGGAGGTGTCACCGGGGAAAAAAAAAAAAAAAGGAAATGGGAAGGAGGGATTGCTCCAAAATCTGTGAGAGATGTAAGTGGCTTTGGCAGTGAGATGCTGATCTTCTCCCACGGTGCTTCAGGCTGATCCAACCCCTCAGGAGGCAGGAATCCCCCTGGAAGAAATTACAAATACGAAACCTGTAAATTTTTTTCCCCCTTTCTGGGACAGGATCAGGATTCCCTCTCTGGCCCATCAGACAGAGCTCTCCCTGGTGCCAGGCGGTTCTGAGAGGGGCTCAGACA
>VZSR01003514.1:1783895-1797144 GCA_013398615.1 Brachypodius melanocephalos | reverse complement strand
TGTGCTGGAAATGCAGGGAATAAATCATGGAGGCAACACGGAGAAGTGTGGGATGCTGGTCCCCCCTCTTCTCAGCCAATGCTATATTTGCTGGAGGAATGGAAAAAAATAATAAATTTTAAAAAAATTAAAAGGGAGCAGCTATAAAATCTAGATACTAATAAAATGTTCCAGGAAGATGAATTCTTCCGATATAATGGTGATCCCTGATACTGAAATGTTCCACAAATACATTTTCATAGCCCCACTCAGTATTATTTGTAGATCTTTTTGCAACCCTTGTCAACAAATTCCTGATAAAAAGGAGACACTTTGCTGTGTGCTAAAGCTATGAATTTAAGAAGTGTCAACCGGTCCTTATTTATGGCGCAATCTTTGGCTTTCTCATTTTACTGATGTGGTTTGGAGCAGACTTTCTTCCTCACTCACACGCTCTCCCTCCTCGCTCCTCACTCCGGGACATTAATCCTGCAGCTGTCTCGGGCACAGCGCTGACTTTCTCAAGGTGCACAGAAGTTGTGCTCTGCAGACAAATCTCTCCGAGTAGGAAAATCCATCAAGGGGAGGGGGAAAGCACCACCTCGGCAAACACCGGAATGGTCCCGGTGCCGCTGGGCAGTGCCGGTGTTCGCTCCAGCTCCATCTCCCGGGGGCAGGATGATCCTGGCTGGGGACAGTGTGAGAGGAACGGGTTGGCTAAACAGATCCTGATCCCTTGGGAATGGGGTGGAGGGAGAAGGGAGGGGGAAGAGGGGAGGGGAGAGCCGGAGTGTGAGCCCTGGGAGTGCTCAGCGCTGCTCCCTGCGCCTTCCCTCCTGTGCACAGCCTGCAAGGGCTGAAACGGCTCCAAATCCTGCCTGGGAATGTGGGTGCTGCCCTGGAATGCCCGGGGAAGAAAGGAATGGGTTGGAGGGAAGCAAAAACGCCACGTGAGCAAGGTGGGAAGCAGAGGCTGCCCTGGAATTCAGTGGAGAGGAGAGAGATAAGGGCCTCCCTAGGAGAGAAGGAAGGGCATCTTCAACAGCACACGGATGAAATCACTGAATAAATTCATTCTTTGCCAAGTTTGCCCAGAAGTTTTCAGCTCAGAGCTGGGTTTGGTGTCCAGCTGACCAGCAAACACTGGTTTGTGTCAGGAGAGCCTCCTCTCCTGACCAGAGCTCACCCTGGGAGCCCACATTTCCCATCGTGGTTCCAGCCGAGGGTGGAGTTCGGCTCCTCAGGTGAGGCTCAGGGGTTGAGCAGTGCTCCTGGCACTCCTGGCTCACCCTCCCACCAGAGCTGCATCCAGAACTAATAAAGGAGCCTGTGCAAAGCCAGGGGTTCAGGGAAAATCCCTTCCGGTACAAATCCAGGACAAATCAGCAACAGATTCCAGCGAGTCAGTGCTGGGAGGGGGTGACAGTGGTGAGTGAATAATGGCAGTTCTGCTGTGAGTTTGCTGTCAGAAGGGAGGAGAGGCCGCGTGGAGCGGGGCAAAGGTCTGGATCCCCACCCCACAGCTGGCAGGGGGTTCCTGCTGCCCCCACAGTCCCTGAGCCCGTGCTGGCTCCAGCTGGGGCACAGCTCTGTGCCCGTGCCCCTGGCTGTGCTCCAGGCTCCAGCTCTCCCTGCCCCAGCTGCAGAGCTAAAGGCAGGAGCCGCTCCTGGAGATCAGCTCAGGGTGCCTCAGGAATGAACCTGGCTCAGGGAGGAAATCTGAGACAGAAAGGTCCTTTTTGGGTTGCTGCATCCTTTGCTCTCACAAACATCTGCTCTTTCGTGCACCTCTCTCTCTTCCCCAGAAGCAGACAGGTCTTTTGCTGGTCTCCGGGATGGAGAGCCCTGCTCACTCTCCCTGTCCCTGCCCAAGGAGGCTCCAAGCATGCTGGAGCTGGGGCACTGCTTTCCCCACTCGCCCTGCAGCCACAGCTACGGGCTCCCCAGTCCCACAGACAAACTGGGGCACTGGGATTCCCTGGGACAAAGAACCAGTGAGCACAGCCTGGCTCCTCCCAAACTCCAAGAGATGTTTGGGCTCCTGAGGGACAATTAGCTCCCTCTTTGCAGATCCTGCTTTAACTATGGCACATGTTCATAATTTAAGTTCTTTACAACGGTGCTTGGTTAAGGCCGGAGCCTGCTCCCCGCTGCCCGTCCCTTTTGTTTGGGTGATTTACTGTTCCTCTGTGCCCCTCTGCCCACCGAAATTCATAACAGCTCTCACACAGCAATCGAGAGCTCGTAATTACAGCCGTGTCTGGTAGTGCCATTGGAGCTAAAGGGCCTGCTGGCACTTTCTTTTAACAGGAATCCAGCTCCCAGCTGGAATGAAATTTGCCCTGCTGATGGGGGGGTTTTTTTATTGGTTTGTTTGAGCCCTTATTAAAAAAATCCTCGGGTTTTTGGCAGCGGTGGTTCGGCGTTCAGCACCTTCCCGTCTCCTGCGCTCAGACTCGGAGCTTTCAAAGGAGCCTTGGGAGTTTGGCTGGGCAGACCCGAGTGCTTCACCCCAGCCAGGCAGCCTTGCCCTGGGGCTGGGGCTGCCTGGGACAGTGATACCGTTTGTTTGGGTTTTATAAGGGAGGTTATTTTTAATTATTCGAAGTCGCCCAAGCCAATGTGCAAGAATTCAGGTATAACCCAATAAAAGCCACGCCGGTGAGGTGCTGCTGATCCCAGCCCTCGCCATCCACTGAGGCTTTGTTTTGCCTTCAGCTCCATTTGTGTTCCTGAAAAGGAGGTGGGAGTTCACCGTCCTGCAGTGGAATGTCGCCTTGGGGTGGCAGAGGTGTGGGGCACCAGGGTCCCCCAGCAGCAGGGATGGGCTCACCAGGACATCCACTCCTGGGAAGGGATTATCCTCTGCCCTCAGCAGCTCCTGCAAGGGCTCCCTAAAACACCAGGAGAGCTCAAACACATCGTGGCTTTGGGGTTTTGCTCCTCCCTTGCCTCTCTGAGTGTGTGGGGTGCCATGGAAGGTACCAGTGTGGGGCACAGGTGTCCCACAGGGAGCCTCCTGCCTTTGGCAGGGACATCTCTGGGATGCTGGGGGTGCCCTGTGCTCCTGTCCCCTTCCAGACCCACACGTCCCTGCTCAGACACTCCCTGGCAGTCAGAGGGTCCCCGTGCCCGAGTCCCAGCCCCTCTGTGCTGCCTCCGGCGGGTCCTTGGCCCAGGAACCCGACTGTGCTTTAACTGCTGGAGCCACCGAGGCAGGGGACGTGGGGAATCCAGTTACAGGGAATGACACAGAACCATGAGACAGCTTCCAAAAATAGAGAGCAGGGCTGAAACGGTGGGTCCTGAATCTCAGAGGGAGGGAGCAGGCCCAGCCCCACAGCAGGGGACACATCTCTGCTGTGCCAGGGGCTGGGAATGCCAGGCTGGGCTGCACTCAGCAGCCCCGTCCGGTCTCAAGGTGTAAATTCCCATCAGGGAAGTGGCTGGAAGGAGGAACACATCATCTGATCCCTGCACAGCTACAGGAGGGATGACACGGGCACCAGGGGATCACATCACCACGTCCAGAGGATATTCCTGGGAGCAGGCACGTGCCTCAAACCCTAAAGGGATTTGAACAGCAGAATCAAAATTCCCTGAAAGTCTGGAAGGCAAAAGGGCAGCAAGGAAGATCTGGGAAGTTCCTTCGTGCAGCCTGGCCTCTGTCACTCAGCTGTACCCACGGGGGAAGGTCCAGGCTGGCTGTAGGGAGGTGATAGCTCCCAGCTTTCCCCTTCCCTGCTCCTGCACCCCTGAGCCCCTCAGCCTTTCCTGGTGCCCTGGGTGGCAGAGCAGGGCTCTTTGTGCAGGCACGGTTTACTCATCAGCCCAGTTTGTGGAGAGTTAGTCCCAAATCGTGCCTCAGGATGCCACAGACACATCGCTTACAGCAGTGTGGAGACAGAGCCTTTTATCCACGCTACCAGAGGGGTTCTTTAGCCAAAACGCTTCGTGTTTAGGAACTTGATCCTGCATTGTTTTCTCAGCTTGTTTGTATACGCTGAGGAAAAGCAGAGACTAATAGTTCTGTGAATTCCTCCTTGGAGTGGGAATGCCGGGCCTTTGTTAGTGCTTGCAGTTGAAGGCAATTGCGATGTGTTAACCAGGGACTACAGCGAGTATTTATTTACTTCTAAAGGGTTTTACTGCTTCCACACACACATTCTTTGCTGATCTGAACATCCTGAAAGCCCGGCTATGTGTGTGCCAATGCTCTGCAAACTCCAGGGCCGGTTCTTGCAGGGTTTTCCTCACAGGGTCAGCACACAAAAAAAAAAGGGTCATTCAAAAGACAAGTGATGTTTAGAAACTGATAACCACGGGTCCTGCTGAAAGGGATTTGATTTCCCCATCTAAAAGGAGATCTTTGATTAGTGACTGATGGGGCAACTTCAAAAGCTCAAGGGGTCTGGCTGAGATAAGCATTCAAACCTGGGATGCCCCTTCCCAAAGCCTCTTTGATCTGGAATTAGAGCTGGAAATCTTGCAGGCTTTATTGTGCGATTTCCAGTGGTTTTAATGATGTACCAGGCACAATGGGATCCACCTGGATTTCCCTCTCCTGCAGGGAAGGGTTTTAGCTGTGACTTTCTGGGGTGTGGATGTCTCCAGGTCCTCTTAGCAGGATGAAGCCCATTTTGGAGGGGCTGAGCCCCCCCTGTTTGGGATGGGTGGCACCCACTGTGACCCTCGTGGCTCCTGTACAAGGTTTGCTCCCTGTCACAGCAGTGGCACAGAGGGAGTTCCTTGTGCTGGGTCACCCTGAACCGCGGCCTTTGCCCCTGGAACCCCTCCAGTTTGTTGGCAGCGTCCCTCAGGCAGGTTTGGAAAGAGTTCCCCACCCCTGTGTGCCCACCCGAGCATTCCCCTGGGGTCTGTTCGCATTCCCGGTGCAGGCACAGCTGCCGGGGGCACCAGGCTGGGAGCTGAGCGTGTCCCCAGCCTGCAGAGGGACACACCGAGGGACACTGCCGGTCCCCTCCCGGCGTCTGAGCAGAGAATGTGTCACACCTGGAAGTAATTAGAATGAATTTTTACTCATTCACAGCTAATTGCACGATTACTCTCCTATGAAAGCTTCAGCTCTCAGAAGACACTTCAGCACACCAAATGAGTTTCTCTGAGTCTGGCTCGAAGAATCGCGTGAAAGCTCAGGCTGGAAGGCGCTGGGCTGGATCCTAAACATCCTTTTCTTTTCACATTGAGTCATTCCTTCCCAGCACAGTTCAGAACGGAGGGTTTCCACAGTAACCCCGAGGGGAGGGGCGGGCTGTGTCCCCGGATCCGCTGTCCCCGGTGTGCGACATCCCGGACGGGCGGCAGAAGCTCTCCTGCTCCGAATGAGAGACCAGCCGAGCTGCCAGGACCTGTCCCCGTGCTGGGGGTGGTGTCCCCTGCCCCAGGCTCGAGATGGGGATGTGGTGGGAGCCCCGGGGGGCGCAGGAGCCGTGTCTGCCTGCAAACCTCCCCGACCCACTTCGCCGAGGCGTCTGACGCGACGTCGAAATCTCCTGCGCGCTTGCAAATGATGTTTACTATTTAATAAGATGTGATGAGACTGTTCTGATACTTCAAAGGCAGCTGACAGTTTTGTTAGAAATAATCAAGGAACTTTTGGACAATTACGGTGAAGGCTCTGACAGGCAGAAAACGCACAAACCTTGTAACTGTAACCAGCACCAAAGTCAGAGACTCTTCCCTGGAAACAACTTGAATATTCATTTTATCCATTAGGCGTCACTTTTTTATTTATTTATTTATTTTCATCTCATGCTTTTTTTTTTTTTTATGTCACTTTGCTTCCTTCATGCCCAGGAAAGCTCTTTTCTTGTTACAAGATGTGAATCTTCCCACCTTCTTGAACCTCCCTGTCTCCGAACAGGTGAAGGCTTTTGGAGCTCTGCTGTCTCCCTGTCTGGCTGCTGCTCCCGTGGGAAGTGGGGGAGACACACTAAGGTCCCCATTTTGCAGGTTTTTAAGGCACCAAGAACCTCCAAGATTTCTGCAAGGTCCCCAAAAGCCATGGCAAGAAGGCCATGGGCTGAGTCGGGTCAACAGGAAAAAATCCTGAGTGACTTCAGAGGGATGAGGCCGGATTTGGGAAATAAAAAAAGTCAGAAATTCAGCCAGGGTCAGTAAAACTTAAATATCCCTTGAAAGCATCCAACAGAGCAGGTGAATATGAATGAGAAGCAGCTGGGCTCTTCCTCTGGGTCATCCCCGATGCTGATTGCCCCTAATATTGATTGATGCTCAGCCTGTGGACACATTGTCAAGCAGCCACACAGGGCTGCTCTGGAGCTGATGTGCAGGGAGAGCATTTCATTTAATCACAAACCTTCCATCAGTCAAGGCAGCGAGACGGGAATTTGATAACGTGGATGTAAAACCAAAGCCTCTGATTTAATAAGAGTTTTAGGTGGAATTAGCGGGGACCGGGTGAGCATTGCGGGGGTGACAAGACTCCAGCAGCAGAACCAGCACCTCATTATTATCCCATCAGCAAAGCTGTGAAGGCAAAATCGCTGATGGGAGAGAACTTCAGGGTGGTGTTAGATCATCCACGGTGCCCTGAGCTGGGTGGACACGTGGAGGTGAAGCTCTGGGGTGTCCTTGCCTCTTCCTGGGGGTCAATCCCCATCTCCAGGTGCATCCCAAGATAGGGGGGGCCTCACTGGGGTGCTCTGTGGAGTCCTTGGCTTTTGGAAAAGTCCGTTTTCTATTTCCACCCCCATCACACCCTGCACCCCATTGAGCTGGACCCCTCCAGCCCCTCTGGCCATCCTCGACCCCCCTGCAGCTGCTCCAGCCCCACACTCCTCCCCACAGCCCCAGTAGTCGCTGGGAGAGGTAATTGGCCAAAGATTAGTGCGTGTAATCGAATGGCAGGGGCTTTGTGTACCAACCAGGGGCTTGTCTTTGTCAAAAAGTCTTTACAAAGTATCCGGCGCCGGGTGTCAGGGAGGACAAGTTTTTTAATCATGTTAAAATGATTTATTTAAACGTCAAGCCATGTCACCTCACTTCCTTTCATTTTTCAAACTGTTTGTGTTTTTTCTGGATGATAAATTTATCTTCAGACAGCCTCAATATGACTAATTAACTTTGAAATATAAGAACCAGATGTGTGAGCTGGAGAGCTTTCTGAACTCATGCCAGGCGCTTTTTTCCAACCCCCCTCTCCTCTTTCCCTCTCCTCTCGCTTTCCCTGCACTGAAATCGCTCTGCAGACACTCAGGGCACAGGGAAAAACCCAACCAGAGGGATGGACAGCGCTGTGCCCCCTCCTGCCCCAGCCTTGGGGGTGTTTGCTGCCCGGACGGTGCTGCCCTGGCCGGAGAGGGCCAGGACATTGCTGTCGGGATGTGGGAGCCGAGCTGCCACCCTTCCCCTGCCACATGAAAAGAAATCAAGGCTGGATGTGACACAAAGTGATTTCTTTGAAAGAAAATCCCGCCGTGTGAAGTGGGTTTCCCCCTTCTCGTCTTTTCACGCTCGGAGCCACTCGAAGAGGGAAACGTTTGCGAACCAATTAATGAAGCAGCTTAATTTCCCTCTCGGTGAGGTACAAACATTCCTGCTGCCGGAATCCTCCTGGAAACAGCCCCAGCCCCACGCAGAGCAGTCCCAGATCCCCTGAGGGAGGATGGATAAGGGGACAGGGACTGTGCCAGGTCCCCACACCAGGTCCCCACGTCACTGGGGAGTGACACCGCCTGCCAAGCAAACATCGACAAACGCCTTTTCAGCCAAAACAGATTTTTCAAACAAAGTGTAAATATTCATGAAAAAAAAAAAAAGTTGGTTTCGGTGGAGATTTTCCTGATCTTCTTGGAACTGGTAATCAAAATAATGTTTTTTTAAATTGCGGGGTGGTTTTGGGGTTTTTTTTTGTTGTTGTTGTTGTTTTGTTTGTTTTTAATAACTTCTTTTAAGTTTTCATTTCAACAAGTCCAAATTTATTCCATGCAAAAAAACCCCTCCAGTTAAAATTATCGGGTCGGAGCGGTGAAGGGGATGGCTGCTCTTCCTCGGCCACTTCCAGCACGAGGCCTTTCAGGAGCTGCTGCACAGGAGCCCACGGGCTGGGAGGTCGCTTCTGCATTTCTGCTGCCTGCAGCGTGCCAGGGTTGGTGGAGCAGAGCGTGTCTGTGTGTCCAGGTTCTGTCCCTGCCCCGTCTGTGCCAGCTCAGGGGTTCACCAGCTCAGGGTGCACACCCAGACCCACAATCTGGGTGGCAGCAGGGCCTGGGCAGCAGCTGATCCCATCCACAGCCGAGGAAGGATGGTGGGGACACCCCAGAAAGAGCCGGACTGGGGTGTGCCCACAGTTCATGCAATCAGATGCCGATGCCACAAGGAAAAACCTGGATAAAGGGCATTGCCTGGTGCCAGGGATGCTCCTTTGGGCTTCCTCCAGCCACACAAGATTCTGGAGGCTCTCGGGGCTGCAGAGGGGGCAGGAGGGGGTGCTGGTGGCAGGTCCCCACTCCCCTGGCACAGACACACGGAGCTGGGCTCAGAGCCCGTGCGGGGCTCTGGCCTCGTTAGGGCGATAATGGAGCGTTTCAAAGGCAGCAGCATTCAAACCCAGCCGAACCTTCCCCTCCCCACGCCTCACCCCTGCCCTAAATACCCAAAAGAAGGCGCGGAAGGCAGCCGGGAGCGCCGGAGCCGTCAGCGGATGTTGACAGCCTTGATGTCTTGGCGGGCAGGATCCAGCAGCATCTCCCGCTGTATGGCGCTAGATATTTAATAAAGTAAAACCCCCAGGATCAAGCAGGCTGCAATCCCTCCCAGCTCCTTTCTTCTGCCTTGCTCGAGCTCTTTCAAGCCTGCCTCCCGTCTCTCTCCAGAAAATCCTTTCATGCCTCCCTCACCAGACTGACATTTTGACAAGTTGCCACGAGTGACATCTGATTTGTACAAATTTCAAGACTAATAAATCTACCTGTCAAAGCGGAAACTTTAAAAGGAGCTAAGCCCAGCGGGTATAGTTTAACAGAACTCAAGTTGATGAAACTGTAGGATGGAGAAATTATATCTGTCACAATCCACCCACATTAGTTCTGTAGAGATGTTGGCAACTGAAACAAACGTCTTTCACAGCCTCGGAAAAAAAAAGAAAAGAGGGGGGAAAAAAATAAAAGGAGACTGTTAATACTGTGAGTAACAAGTAACAGTTCTATTTGTAAACTAGCAAATTTATTTATTTAATTTTTAATTTGCCTGTAGACACGCGAGGAAGGGAGCGACCCCCCCTTATCCCACAGCCTGGCCCCCCCAGCCCGAGGTCTGGGAGCTTTGTGCCCCCCCACACTCCCCAGCTCCTGGCTGTATTTGTGATAGTGTGGGGATGTGCTGCAGGTGCTCGGGGGGCTGCAGCTCCCTCTGGGGCTGTGGGACCCGGTGCTGTCCTGCTGGATCCAGCCACAAAACCCTCCCAGTGAAAGCCTCTCCTCACCCTGAGCCCGGGGGGATGTGTCACCCCCAGCCCTTCTTCTCTTTGCTGGCATTTTGGGTGGTATTTCGGAGGGTTTTGTTGGTATTTTCTCTCATTCTCTCTGCTGTGGTTTCCCACTCGTGCTGGGGCCCTGGGACACTCGGGGAACGCTCTGCTCTGCCAGATTCACCCCATCCACAACCCCAAAACTTCCCAAAGGCTCTGCTCAGCTTCCTTCCCTGTCTGTGGCTGGTGTCCCCAGGAGCTGTGACACCCATGGCAGAGCAGGGCTCCCCTGTGGGCTCCATCCCTTTGGGGACAGAGAAGGAGCAGCAGGATTGAGGGAAAGGAAACACAAACCCATCCCATCCCCTGCCTTGGATCCAGGGATTCAGACCCCTGGTTGAAACTCTGATGGGTGTTTGAAGGGGAGATGAGGAGGCACCCAGGCACTCCAAGGGAAGGAGATGAGGTCTTGTACCCAGCTGAATTCCCTTTTTATTGCATCTCCTCTCTGAGACACACAGACGTGAGCAGCCAGTTCATTCTGCCTGCTGGAAAGAGATTGATTTGGAAGTCACACACTGCACGAAACTCCTGTAGCCACTTCTGCAGCACTGAGAGTGTCTCCAGGTGGATCTAATGACTGAGTGAAACCTCGGAGCTGAACATCCATGACAGCTGCTGTGGTTAGAACTTGCCCCTCTCCCTTCATTACAGGGCAGAGTGATCTCTTTCCTCTCCATTCCCAGCTGTGGACAGACTCCCTGCCTCTTCCCAGCCCGCAGTGCTGCTGCCTCACCCAGCCACGACGTGTTGGCTCTGCAGCAGAGCAGAGGAGGGGGAAGTGCTGCTGGGCTCCCCAACCTGCTGTGGGCTCAGTCCTGCTGCCCTGGAGGCACCCAAAATATCTCTGCCCTTTGGCACAGCCAGGCAGGCCCAGGGCAAGTCCCCACCCTGCCAAAGCTCTGTGAAATCCCCGTTCAAGTGATGACCAAACAGCAAAGCCAGGCCAGGTTTGGTCCTGCTCCTGGAGAAATCAGCAGGAGCTCTCCCATTTTTGCATTGCCACAGGATGAAGAAGTTACCACCCACTCAGTAAATCCCACCCCTCACCCCCCTGCCCACCAGAGCATCTCTCAGAGCTGTGAATCTCGGGGAGGTTTCTGAAACCTCAGCTCTGCATTTTCAAGCACAGTGAAGCCACGCTGGGATCATCCCGGGCCATCCCTCACTTCCAACGAGTCTTATTTAGCCATGTGCTTCCACGGGGAGCCAGTCAATATATTTGTTTTCCTGTAGATGTGCAGCTGCAGAAGCGAGCTGTGCAGGAAGTTTATTAAGCTTGGTTAATTTTCTAATGGCCTCAGCGCTGATGGATGGGAGCCACGCCGGCTTCCTGCTCGACTTAAAAGTCAAATAAAAATAATCACGCTGATGGGAAAATATATTTCTTGTAGCTGCAGCAGATAATATATGGGATGTGAGTACCTGCCAAGCCTCTCGTCTCTGGTAACATTCCCAGGGTCAGGGTTCAGCTTGGGCTGTTCCATCCCAGGCACAGACACCGGGATTTCAGTGTAAACAACCGCCCAGGGGATCTTTCAACATCTGCGTTGTTGCTGGGGTAATTCTGACTGCGAGGCTCTGCTGTGCTGAGGCCGGGGCGGAGAGGGTCTCTGGCACCCAGGGTGGGCACCCTCAGGTGGGTGCTGGCTGCTGGGTTTGGGGGTCTCACCCAGAGAGGGGCTGGGTGAGGAATTGCATTCCAGCAATATCTGCCATGGATCCCAGTGCTCCCAGTCTGTCCCAGTCTGTCCCAGTCTGTCCCAGCTCTCAGAGGTGGCTGTGCTGGAGCCCTTGGCCTCTCACTGCCCCAGGTCCAGCAGTCTCTGGAGTGGTGGGACCTGCACCCCTGTCCCTCAGGCCAGACCCAGCCTTCATCACTCATTTACATCCAAAGGCATCCCGAAATCTCCTGCTCAGTAAAACCACAGCAGGTGGGGATTATCCAGGAGGAATTTAACTCGCTTCTCTGTGATAAACTCTGGTTAGGGAGATTACAACTGTTTACCCAGGAAATAAATATTGCTCAGAGCTCAGCTGCGGCCAGACACCAGGGAAAGGGCTCATGGCAGGGCTGGGCTAACGGGGATCCTGCAGCACCCCGGCCCCTGTGCAGCCAGGAATGGGGTCAGACACCTGCCATCCTTAAATCCTGCCCATCCCTGCTGCCTGGCTGCTGCACCCTCCTCCTTGGCACACAGCTGGCACGTTAACTCCACCTTACACATCTGTTTGCGTGAATAATGTTCTAAACTTGCAAACCTGTGCAGTGCCCCATGCCTGGAGTGTCTGAGGCCAAGGATGGGGCTTGGAGCAGCCTGGGCTGAGGGTTGAAATGGGATGGACTTCAAGATCCAACCCAAACCATTCTGGGACTCTCTGATGTGCTCAGAGGTTTCTCTGTCCAGCTGGAATCAGGCTGAGTTACCAGACCCAGCACTGTCAGCTCCTGGCGCTGCTCTGAAGCCACCAGACCTCCTCAGCTGTGACAGTGGGGACACACCAAGGCACACCTTTGGTGAAGAACATCTGCAGCCCCCCAGGCCCCTCCTAGAGCATTGATGCATTGTCCCAGCAGGGAGTGCAGTGGGCACAGGGCGCTGCAGAGGGATGGCAGGAGAAGACAGATAGACCCCGTCGTCTTTCTAATCCCCCCTCCCTGTCTGCCTGGTGCTCTTATCTTCCCTCCAGGTTTCAAAGCCTCGATAATCAGATCCATCACAAGCCTCACATCAGCCAGGCCAGCTCGGGGCTGTCACCGCCCCGTGTGCAGATGTTCCCGCCCGGGCCGGGTGATTTAGAGGGGACCATTCACATTCACAGTCATCGCTTCAAATAAACAGGCTGAGAGTTTAATGATTTCAAGGTAAAGCTCTTTTATTAAGACAACACAGAGAAGTTTTTTCAACCACAGCTGACATCACTATAATAAATCACCATCATGTCTTGTGGGATTGAAAAAGCCAAAATACTGTCAGAACTGATTTTTCTGGCTACTCGTGCCTCCAGAACAAACCATGTGTTTTTAATCAACAAATCTTTGTTTTGCATTTCTAAGACCCTAGCACTCTTTAAATAGTTAGCATTTACCAGAGGGATATTTTAAATTCAACACACTGCTTCCTTACTGGAGAGATTAGGAAACAGGACACCACATTACAGCCCTGTCCGGGGCTCTTGGAAATTTGTTTTTGTTACATCCATGTAGCATGGAGAAGGGCTTTCCCATGCTTGTCTCTAGCTTCCTTAGACCTTTTCTCCCCAAAATCAGGACATTTACTGCTTGTATGAACCGAACCATCTCCTGAGACATCACGGGAAGCATCTCTGTGCAAAGATGGGAGAAAAAGTGATGGGAGCACCATCAGAGCCAGGGAGCCTCCAGCAGGCCCTGGGAGACAGCAGCCGTGAGAAGCCCTTTGCCCACATCCCTCGGGCACCCTCACTCCCCTCTCCCTGCAGAGCAGGTTCTGGGCTGGTCTGAGCATCGCTGGGGCTGTCCCCAGTGTCACCCAGTGTCACCCAGTGTCACCCAGCCCGTGCCTGGGCTGTGCCAGCGTTCCCACTGTGCTTCCCCCCACTCCAGCAGTGTGATCCAGAGGGGCTCAGCTCCCCGCTCCGGTTTCAAGGTCAGGCTGCAAGCAGAGACGCTGGGATCCTCTTTCAGGCTGCACAGGGACCCCTCCCGCTGCAGCACTGGGGACGTGCCCTGCCTGCTTGGCACAAATGTCAGGGCTCAGAATAACCCGGGCTGGGCTG
>VZSR01003514.1:1762383-1778647 GCA_013398615.1 Brachypodius melanocephalos | reverse complement strand
AAAAAAAGAAGGAAAAACGTTTGGATTTTTATATGTTAAAAAGAGCAAAGGGAGAAAAAAGAGGGGAAAAAAAGAAAAAAGAAAAAAAAAAAAGGCCCAGGCTTCCAAAGAGTTGCTGAGTTGAATTACGGGGGCTGGGGTGGGATGATTAACAACCCTCCCGCATTTCAGCATCGCAGTCATTACTCACTCCAAACCTGAGGCTTCTCAGTTACATACCCCGGCACAGCCCGGCCATTTTTTCCATTGACTGAAAACACATTCTGACTGAAAACAAACTTTCGATCCCCGAGGCTTGGCACGCTGCGGGTCCTTCACCGTGTTTAATCAACGGGAAGCTAAACACTTTCAATCTGTGATGGCTCATTTGGAGAGGGAGCTCTGGGCCCTCGGTAGGTGCCAGATATAATAACTCTCCCCTTTTCTTTTCTGAGGCCTACTTCTATAATTTTGCTATTTTTCAATGTCAGACCCATCTTTTGAAGAAATTTTATTGGATTTCCTGCTAGACTTCAGCGAGGATTTTTCTTTTTTTGGCAGAAATATCAAGCAGAACGGGGGAAAAACTCAATCATAATCTTGGAACAAGGATTATTATTAGTTGGGATTTCTTTGTCTGTTTGCACAAACACATTATTTAAGAGCCCAGCAAGCCCCCAGCCCTGGGGCTCCAGGCCCTGGTCCCTGCTGGCTTTGGGAGGGAGGCAGTGCCAGTGTGTGCAGGGCACAGCAAGGAGAGGCTTGGGGGCTGTTCCCCCCCCTCAGCCGGGGTATTCCCAAAACCTTTCCAAGGCTTTAAATCTTTGCCCAATCATTCATCTCTGCGAAAAGCAGGGTCTGGGGGCAGCCAGGTGTTTGGGGGGCTTCCCTCTGGGCCAAAGTGCAGGCAGGTCCTGGTGGGCGCAGGCACAGCAGGTGCTGGGGCAGGGGTTTGTGCTGACCCCCCATTCCCGAGGGCAGGATTGGGGCTGATGAAGCCCAGGGGATCCACAGGGATGAGCTCATTCCTTCTCTGGTTCTGCGAATGTCTCAGGTCATTGGAAGCTTCTCTTCCTCCACCCCAGCTCCCTGCCTGTCCCAGTTCCCTGTCCATCCTGCTCTGGGCGTCCTGGAGGTCAGGACAGTTTTGGAACTGGACCTGGGTGTGAGTGAGCAAAGAGGCACCAGCCCCATCCCTGGGTTTTGGGGGTGTGAAACCACATCCCACTCCTGCTCCCACCTCTCCCAGCCAGCCCAAAGCCAGTCCCTGCTGCTGGAGTGAGCTCCTTCCCCCTGAGCTGAGCAGCTTTTGCTGCCTCAAGGTTTTCCAGGGGCTCTCAAGGTTTTCCTTCTTTTTTTTTTTTTTTTTCTGCTGGTGTTTGAGGTTAAGAAGAATGCTACAGGATTCAATAAATCGCTTGGCATGGCGTAGGCCAAAACAAGAAAATGTAATTCAGATTAAAGTCACCCTCTGGCTAAACTGATAGTTTATTAAATAAACTGCAGCGCTGCCAATCAACTCTGCTGGCAAGCAATCCTCTGACATTAATCTTTTCTGATGTGATTTAGGGTACACCTGGGCCTTTGTAGAGTATCTCCCATAATTTCTTTCCCATCTCTCTGGATCAAGCTGCTGTGCTTGGCTCCGTTGACAAATTCCCCAAGTAATCCCTCAAAAGATTGGAGAAATGCTCCAAACGCTCCATTAAATTTATTTTCCGTGCTTTAAGAGCCCCAAAACTATGTCCAATAAATAAGTGTTCGCCATGATTTATTGAAATGCTGCTCTGATTTAGAGTTATAGGAGGGGGAAATATGTCACCCCTGGGAAGAGGGAGCCCAGCCCTGCGAGCCAGACCAGATGTGCTGGGCAGGGGGAGCTGGCCAGGCCGGGGGGGCTGCACAGCCCAGAGCTGGACCCCGCTCCCAAACCCTGGCCCAAAAGGGCCCCGGTTCAGTTTTCTTGCCTGAAAAAAATTTATTGTGGTTGTAGTTATTGGGAGAACCATCAAAAGAGTAATTCTGGCCCTTGTTTTTGCACAGGCCTTTTGATAAATATGATACTTAGAAATATGCCTCCCCCAAGACGGGAAAGCCATAGAGTTAAAATGAAGTAATCTGTCAGTAAACTCGCTGGAATCGAGGCCAAACCGAAACCTGTGTGAGCAGGAGGGGGAGAAGGGAGCCCGTGCTCCGTGGATTTGTACCACTGCAGATAAAAGTGAGGATTTATTGCCAAAAGGCTCTGTCCTGGCTGCTCTGCTGCTGCACGGGCTCCTGCTCTGTGCCCTGGGGGCCCCCCTAATCCTCCCCGGATCCTCTGAGGGTCCTGGGACGCGGTGCCCCACTGGGTGCCCCTCATCTGGGGGATGTCCCAGCTGTGTTCCCATGCCCAGGGCGTGCCCAGCCCCTGGAGGGCAGGCAGAGGGAGGCAGGGGACACATCCTGCTGCCCCCCAGCCACTGAACACGGCAAGGGGAGCTCCGCGGAGCGAGCGGGGCTGTCTGACAGCAGAGATGGACCCGATGATAACCCCAGGGCTGCTCCCAGCAGGAGGCAACACGAAAATCCTGTCGGGAGCTGCGGTGCTGTGCTCTGATCCGCGGCCAGGCTCTCTGGGTGGGAGGGCAGGGGTTGCCCCCGCTGCCTGGGTGCTCCCCGGTGAGGATGGGCTGTGCCAGGAGAGCCTGTGGGGTGTGCAGATCCCCTCAGGGGGATGTGGGGTTGGCTCTCCTGATGCTGGTGTGGGGCACAGCGAGGTCTGTGCCCCCCACCCTGCAGCCCCCCCTGCTCAGGAGGTGCCCGTGGGGTACCTGTGCCCCGAAATCAGCACCGTGCCCACACGTGCCTCGTTGCACTCTTCCATCAGCCACGCCAAAGGTGCCACCCACCAGTGAGGAGGCTGTAGGTGCAGAGGGTGACCTGAGCCCAGCCTGGCACCCAAATTGCCCCCAAATCCTGCACCCCTAGGTGGTGCTCTGGCAGAACAGAGGGCAGTGGGTGCTCTGGGCACCCTGACCCTGCAGAGACCCACGAGGAAGAGGGAAGGATTTGTTATTCCAGGCCTGAAAGAGCACAGCTGCCCCACGGCCCTGCAGTGCTGCGGAGCAGAGGGGGCAAAGAGAGGGCCAGGGGGTTTTGTAGGGTGCTGGGATCCTCTGTAGGGTCTGAGTCCCGCTGTGGGGAGAGGGGAAGGCAGCCAGAGGGGGCGAGCAGGGAGAAGGGGGAAGGAAAGGAGCGAGGAGGCGTGTGTGTGTGTGTGACTGTTCAGAGAAACAGGATTCATGGTAATTTCCTGCCAGATGCCTGAGCTCCTCCGGCACGCAGACGTTTCACATGAGAAATATCAAAGCGTTCCCAGTAACAAATGTACTTCCTGCAGCTCCTCAGATCTGCCTCGGTGCCAGGGAGCGGGGACGCCCGAGGAGCAGCGCTGCCGCCGCCGTGGGGTCGGGTCCGACCCGGGGGGGCTCGGGGGAGGCGGCACCGGGATCCGCGATGTGGCCGAGAGGGTGGGAAGGGAGAGCCTCGATCTTTTGGGAAGCGCTGCCCGCACCTCCCCAGGCGCTTGTGCGCAGATTGGTCCTGACAGCTCGAATTAATCCGTCAGGGGGTGTGATCCGAGCTGGCCACGGCCCCTGACCCCAACAGCACCGCGCGGCCCCGGCCTCAGACTGATGTTGGGTTTTATAAACATCCTGAGAGGGGCAGGGCAGAGAGGAGGAGGGAGAAAAACCCTCCCGGATGGGATGGCATGGGATGGGATTTGGGATGGGATTTGGGATGGGATTTGGGATGGAATGGGATTTGGGATGGGATTTGGGATGGGATCCTCCGTGTCCTCTCAAAGCCACCTCCAGAGCTGTGGGTGCTGCTCACTGGCCTCCACCAGCCCAGCCTCAAGATGTCGTCTCTGTCCCTACTCTCTGGGGTTTTTTTCAGCAATGTCTCTCTCACAGTTTCCCATTTTTCTTTGCAGTTCTTTTTAATGCCTTAAAATGTTGGTTCACAATCCCAGTGTAGATAAACCCCCCCACCATGAACTTGATCTGATGCTATTTTTCAAGTTCTTCCCAGTCATTGTTCATGGGGAAGTGGAGGATTTAATTTGATTTAACATTTTTAGTGTGTTTTAAGAGCTTGAAGATGCTCCCAGTGTTCTCCAAGCAGTCACAGGGCCCTGCCAGGTGCCTCAGCATTTTTGGACCTTGCAGCAAACTTCTCTCCCTCCTGCTTGTGTCTCTCAGCATTAGAAATGTGGCAGCCTTGTGGGCACAGAGCTGCTGTGCCTGGGAGAAACTCATGCAAAAGACCCAAATAATCATAAATCAATATTAACTCTGCATTGCTTATTATTTTCTGTTTATTGTCTCTTGGCCCGAGAAGTTGGTATTGACCCGGTCAGAACAAAATGTCAATAACTGCAGCCCTTGAAGGTCGGAGAAGATTGATGCCAATTAAACTCCCCGGCCACTGGAGTGGGCTGGGGCAGGGATGAGCTGTGGTGGGACTGAGCAGTTCCTGATGGGAGAGGTTCAGGCAGGGAGGATCTCAGGAATCCTGTTCTTGGTCCTCTTTGGCTGTTTGAGGGAGGCAGGAAACCTTCCCCAGGTGAATGCAGCAGCACGAGCTGTCTGTGCCCCTCTGGGCCATCACCCATCCCCTGCCCTGGAATGTCCCCAAGGTTCCAGCCCTGCCAGGGGCACTTGGCACACAACGAGCCCCCAGACTGGTGGGATTCAAGGTGAAAACGTCACTCCTTCCCTCCAGCCTATCCCTCTTCTCCTTCCCCGCTCGTTCCCTCGTGTCTCCCTGCTGTCGGTGTCCCTCTGCCTCCTGCCAGATGTCCCAGATTTCCGCCGGCCCTCACGGCGACAGGGTCACAGCAAAGCGCTGTGACTTCAAACGCGTCCCGCCCTCCTTCCATTCATCCCGTCAAGCCCAGCTCCATGCGGAGGCTTCCCGGGGAAGCTGGGCAGCCCCCACCCACCGGGGATTCTCAGGCAAGACCCCCTCAGCCCTTCCCCACGCCGGGAAGGCTCAGCCGCGGGTGGAGACCCCGCTCTGACCCTGGTTCAAGCTCTGACGACAGAAGCGGGGGGTTCCCTGCGGGCTCGGGGGCATACGGGCTGGGGGTCCGCGGTGCCCAGGCCGGTCCCAGCACCCGGCACGGGGCAGGGCTGGGCAGTGGTCCCGGCAGAGCCTCCGCTTTCGGCCAGCCGGAGGATGGAGCTGGCGCCGAGCCGCCCCGGGAAGGGGGGGGGACGTGTCCTTGGGGACCGCGGTGTCGCTCCTGGAGCCTGCCCGCTCCCTGTCACGTCTGTCACTTCTCGTTAGTGCCCGTCAGCCGGGTAACACGACCTGACTGATGTAATCGGGGCCGACACAGCGGCAGAGAGGGGCTCTGGAAACTTTACACCACGCGCGTTCCCAGCCCGCCCGCCCGGCTCGTTCCTGGGAGCCGCGCTCGGAGGTGACGCCGTGCCCGGACAGGGGACAAAGCGATCCCGAAATGGGCATCGTACACCGGCCCAGAGCGCTCCGGGCTCAGCCAAATCCATCCCTGCTGACTCAGAGGGAAGGTACAGGCAGAGCCAGGCGGGCGCGGCGGAGCTCGGGGCGCCCTTTGAAGCAGAGCCGGGTTCGCAGCTCGCTGGCTTTGGCCCCGGGAGCTCCTGACGCACCGTCTGCACCAGCCCGGCCCCGCGGCCCCCGGGGCTGCCAGAACGGGGGGACTTGGGGTGTTCCTGCTGGGGGGCTGCGGGGAAGGGCAGTGATCGAGTGGGGAGTGCTGCCATCCTCCTCACCCCTTCTGCAACCCCGTGCCAGGGCTTGGACCCTGGGAACCCCAAAAGTGCTTCAGAGGATTTTGCTGGAAGGAGGAATAAAGGCATTGGGATCTGGGCTGGGTACCACGTGTGTGGCAAAGAAAGTGAGAGGAAACCTCCTCCAGCTGTGCCAGGCACGGCAGAGCCTCCCGGCTGCCTCCAGCCAGAGCCGTGCAGGGATGGGCTGGGGCCCGCAGGGGCTGTGGGAATGGATCTGGGGGGCAGGGGGAGAAGTTAAAAAAGGGGGATTGAAACCTGAGGGTTTCTGTGGGGTGAGGAATGGCAGCACTGAGGTCTCCCCACTCCCTCCTCCCCACCCAGGTCTCACAACTGCGGTTCTCACCTGGAGCAAACCGCAACAAACTCAATTCCATTAGAACTGCGCCGTGTCAGCGCTCCCGGGGAAATTCCCTTGCGTGGGGGATTTAAGGTCTCCATCCCCACCCCGGTGCTAGGGGAGGGCTGGGGGGTGTCCTGGAGCAGGGCAGCACCCACCCTCCTCCCACCACTGGGCACAGTGGCAGCAGAGGGATGGCAGCCGGGGGGGTGGTGGGGACAGCGCTGGCGCTTCCCCCCAGCCTCTCTGGATCAATGTCCGTGGCAGGGTTTGGTGGTTTGTTTGCCAAAAATACTTGATCAGTGCGAGTGTCATGGGTGAGGAGCGAGCGCATCCGGCACTTCGGGAGATCGATACCTCTGCGGTTGTAAATATCCCAGGAAATCAATGGGGGATGTGAAATGGATTTCGTCCATTTTCCCTTCCAACATCTCTTTGGAATAAAAACGCTATTTTAATAAATGGAGGTGGGGACATTCACTGCTGGGCAGCGGCGGGTTTTTGTCGTTCCCACCGCCATTCCCCGAGCTCTGCCAGTGCAGAACCCCTGGGCCAGGCTGAGCTCTTCCATTTCATCCTCTGTCCCTCTCCACGGAGCCAGAGCCACCCACTGCCCTGCCCCAGCCCGGCTGCAGCAGCCTTGGCTCCCTCCCTCTGCTGCTCCGGGGCAGTTCCCTCGTGTGAAGCCTCCGTGTTTCCAAACCTCCCAATGCCTGGAGCAGGGATCCAGCCCCGTGCCCAGGTGTGTGGGTGTCAGCCCGTGGCACAGGGTGGGGTTCATTCTCTCTGATCCCACCAGCTCTTCCCTTCCTTTCCAGGTGGGTCCTGACCTCACAGAATGAGGTACACCAAGGAGGGGATGGGCCTAAACAAATTTTTTTCTTCCACGGATGGAAAAAAAACCCTTCCTGCACCCTGGGCAGTGCTGGAAAGAGAATCTTCACCTCTTTGTAATTGCTGTGCAACAGCCACTTGTTAATTACAACATAAAACCTCTTACCATGTGACAGATGGATTTATGGATGAAATTCCCTGATCAATATTCACAGCAGCACCGGGAAGAAACATGTGGGGTAGCAGGGAATATTTTTTAATTCTTTTTGGTAATTATTTCTCTCTGGTTTCATATTGGCTGACCTTGGAGAATGTAAAAGGAAAACAGAAAGGCTGAACATGGAGCCTGTCCCATGAGGACCTGCTGAGGGAGATGCTGGTTGTCCATGAAAGAACAAGACACCAAAAATCCCTTGTGGCACCACAAAATCTTCTCTTATTGCCCAAGTGATGGGGCTGTGGGAGAGTGGTCAGTGCAGGGCACCTCCAGGGCCCAGCAGCAGCCCCTGGTGTTGCCTCGTTCCCTCTCCGGGAAGGATGGCGAGGGCTGTGCTCCACACCAAGGCTGCATTTGGGAGAAGAGGTCAGGAAGAAGGAATCCCAGCGGAGCAGGCAGCCCTCTGGCATTGCCCTGCCTGGGTTTGGCATCCTCCCTGCGGTGTTCTGCCCCCGGGCCGGGCCACAGCAGCCTCCGGGGCTGAGCCGCAGCCGCAGCTCCTGCGGTGCAGCTCCTGCTCGCCCGGATAATAGCCGGGTATTGGGCGGTTTCAGGTGCTTCACCCCTTACAAAATGTTTGTTAACCGGATTTATCCGGTGGCTCGCAGTTAGCAGAGCACGAGCAGGCGGCTGGAGCAGGGAGGGAGCGCGGTCGGAGCGTCTCCCTTTGTCTGGGAACGCGGTGCCCCTGCCCGGGCCGGTGCCCGCAGAGCCGCACCCTCCCCGGGGAGGGCACGGACATGTCCGGGCAGGGTCCCAGACATTCCTGGGAGACGTGCACCTGAGTTCTGGGAGTTCCCAGGGCAATTAGCATCTCTGTGCTAACCGTGGGTTTCTCCTCTGTCTAGGCAGCTCCTCCATCAAGATGTGGATCCGCCGTGTCTGGGCGCTGGCAGTGACGCTCGCGGAGTTTAATTAGCGACCTGGCACGACGAGCCAACGCTTGTGCAGCCATCCCACCGGCCAGGCCGGGAGCCCCGCACTGTCCCGGTGCTTCTTCCCCTGGAGAAAAGATCTTGGGCTGCCTCCAGCGTGCACAACATCCCCGCTGTGGCAAGGAGGTGTTGCTGGGGTCGGGACCGGGCTGGAGGCACCCCCGGACACAGCTCCAGTGCCATCCCAGCTCTGCAGGCACCAGCCCGGTCCCCATCACCGCCGGCACCTGGCAGAGACACCTTTCAGGTCTCCAAGAGTGGAAGTCAGCACATGGATAATTACAAGGCACCGCATCTCCGTGCCCTGTGACTCAGGCAACATGTAGAGCAAAGGTAGGAACGAACCACCAGGAGAGCAAATAAATAAAGAAGGCAGCTTTAATAATGGGGTAATTACCCAGCTTAAGTACACAATCATCTCGCATTTTGCTAAACTTTATGACACATGATGACAAGTTAATAAATGAGATGTCTTACCAGCAGTAAAACAGCTGTTACCAGCCACCTTGTATGTCTGAGTAGCCCAGAGCGAAAAAACCCACCAAGCCAAATGAAAAGAAACTGGTTATTTCTGTTTGTGAAATAGCCCGGGTAATAAATCACCATTAATGATGCTGTCACTTATCAAAGGGAAAGCTCTTGTTGCAAAAGCCTTTGAAGTCATGGCACCTATAATTTCCTAACTATAAAAAGGTACCTTTGTGTGTGTGTCATACCTGGAGCCGGCGGCAGCCAGGAGGTGCCAGGAGTTCAGCACAGCCCAGCCCCACACGGGCCCGGCAGTGAGGAGGGGGTGCCCGGGCTGGGGCTGGGCTGCACGGGCGGGCACAGAGCCCCGGCTCTGGCAGGGATCGATTAGTGATGCTTTAAAGGTGGTTTTCCTCCCCTCCCTGCACCTAATAGCTTGTTTACCCAGGAATATTAGAGTGGTTAATTCATATTAATTAACAGGGATCTAGTGTGGTTAAAATAATCAACTTGACATCTGCAGTGGCGGGCCGGGCTGGGAGCAGGACTCAGAACTGCTGGCAGAGCAGAGCTGAGCCCCCTCCCTGCCCCTCCCGGGGCAGCCCGGCTCTCCTGCCCTCTCCTCCTCATGGGGAAGCACAAACTTCATTAATGGTGGCACAATCACCCCATTCCGGTGAGAATCCTCACCCACACCGTGTCCTGCAGGCACAGCAGCAGCGTCTGCCAGGCTCCAGCAGCCTCTCCCTGCTGCCCAGCCCTTCCTGCACAGCCACCGAGCCCAGGGACGAGCCAGGACAACGGTGGCAAATGAAGCCCTGAAGAGGAGCGGTCTGGCTGTCACTGGAGATTAAGTCCTCTGTCACCAGAGAGCAGGAGGCACCGGGCACTTGAGCCAAAGGAACCTCTCCCTCAGGTGTGAGGAAGCAGCAGGTAACGGGAGGCAGAGCAGGGGTGACAATGCTGTTTGTGTGTTCAGGGCCATGGGGACACTCGGGGGCACAGAGGGGCCGTGGGGACACTCAGGGGCACAGAGGGGCTGTGGGGACACTCAGGGACCCAGCAGGGCCATGGGGACACTCAGGGACCCAGCAGGGCCATGGGGGACACTCAGGACCATTGAGACACTCCAGCCAAGCCCACGCGGTGCAGGGTGAGGTGCAGCCCTGGCTTTGATGCCTCAGGGGTTTTTGGCACTGTCAGGGCCAGCCAAGCCGAGTGGGGTGAGCCCTCGGGGGGAGCAGGGTCAGCGCTGGCTCTGCCCTGCCCTCAGCACCTCCAGCTCATCCCTGAACAAAGAGGAGAGGCTTCTGCTCCCCACACCATCCATCTCTTGAGCAGGGATGTGTTTCTGTTCTGGAGACCTAAGGAGAGCTTTTTTTCCCTCCTCCTTGACTACTAAATGAGGCAGCTCCTCTGTAGCTTTGTCATTTCCCTCCTGCTGAAGACACTTTCTTTTCTTCTCATCTGAGCGGCAGGCACCTCACCCGCCTCACAAGCATCTGCTGCAAGAAGTCTTCACCTGTCACCTCTTCCCAACTGACTTGAGAAAACAGGATAGGAAAGCTATAAATAATTAAGACCCATCCAGCACAGGTGCAGCACTAAATATCAAACCTGCCTGAGCATCTCCAGCACTCCCTTGATAGCCAAGGGGAAACTAACCTAGTTTGGGAGGAGGAGGAGAAGAGAGGCAGGAGCCACACGATAAAATTGTGGCCAAACTGGTTCCAGCCCCTGCCAAGGACTCCTGACCCAGGGATAAGCCACTTGGTGCACCAGGCCAAAGGTTCAGAGCATCCCAAAAGAGCCGGACAGGGCACTCAGGAGAGAAGAGGGTGGCCCGGGGGAGGCAGCCTGTCCTTCCCCCTGGTGTTTGTGGGGGGAGAGGAACCTCGTGCCTGCCTGTCCTATTAACATGCACGATTTCCCCGTGCCATCCTGCAGCCGTCTCCCGGCTTGTAAGAAGTTAACATCAAAGCCGTGCGAGGGAGCGAGTGGCAACTGCTGGAGAGAGAGAGAGAGATGTCACATCAGTGTCTGGCTCTCCCCGAGCTGCTGCATTTGAAACTTTGCTCGTCAGGGCTTCGGCTCCGTGACCCTCCTTCAGGGAGGGAAGAGAGGCCACATACAAAGAATTCTCCTCCTGCTCGGGAGCGGCTCCGGGGCAGCCCTGGGATGGTCCTGCCCTGAGAGAGCAGCAGCGAGGGCAGCAGCGCCCCGGCCGGGGCTCCTGGGCGCCTCGGAGGCTGTAAATCTGCTGCCATCAGGGCATGACGAGGCTGAGGGCGAGATAGAAACTTCCCCTTTGGGCACTTCTGTAATTGTTGGTGAGGGCGGCAGCTCAGCGGAGCGTGATTAAATTCCCAAGCGAGCAACCAGGGAGATAATTAACTTTCGGAACAACTTACCTGCGAGACAAAGTATCCATCACTCAAGGTCTTTACGGAGCAGCCGAGAGCTCCTGGAGGTGACCCCACAGCCCAGCCGGTGGGAAATGTCCTCCCGGGAGTGGAAAACGCTGATTTACCTGAATCCAAACGATCTGGAGGAATATTCCTGGCTCCAACTGGCAACAGAAGACAGGAGAGCTGCACAACGCGCACTCAGCCCTGCCGGGGCTGGGGACAGCAGGGTGACCCCGAGCTGGGGTTGGGCACATTTTGAATTTCAGCTCTCTCACCACTCCAGCTTCCTACAGGGCTTTCTCTACCCACACACACACACATGCATGATATTTTATTTATTTTTTTTATGTTTGATTTTATCCTGGTTCAGGTTGAAATGAGCATTTTGGGGGCAGAGTGTGCTGGTTAGAGCTGGACATCTCCTGTCACTTCTGAATTCTGGGAGTTTGGAGGCGGCCAGGACAGGTGGGATTTGGCTCCCCATTTTTGCCAAGCACAGAACCAAGCACGTTTTGCCCCGGGGTGAAGTGCCCAGGCCCGTTTGTGTCTTTTTGGGAAGAGATCAGGCAGAGGGGCAGGAGGAGGCAAAGCACCCCATAAACCTTTCCAAGTTTTACTGCAAAACTGCACCAAGAATCGAGCTGGGGGCTCTCCCCACACCCTTCTGGGATCACCCAGTGCTGGTCCGGGCAGGGAGGTGACCCCAGCCCGAGCCCCCTGCCCTGCCCTGCCCGAGGGACCCTCAGCTGCCCAGGGAGCCGCTTTTATTTGGGCTCCATGGCACAGGCCCGGGAGATTTACGGCCGGGGCTCCTTTGATGTGGGCCCCTGATAAGCATCAGGAATATTTTCGCTTCATGACAATGTCAGCCCGTGGCTCTGACTGGGGGGGTTTATGGGCAGCGATGTTTCCTGCAGCTATTGAGGCTGCCACATTCCTCGGGCCGGCCAGCCAGTAAAAGAGAATCGTAAAACCCCCTCTGGAAGGGTTTATAAACAGAGGGAAGCTTCTCCTTTAAGGGAGAGGAGCGGGGAGTATTTCCATTTCAATCAGGGGCATCTCTGGAACCAGACCACGGCCAGGGCTGCAGAATTTGTCAGGGGATTAGCTCAGGAACAGAGCAAGTGCAGGGTTTTTCCCCTTCGCACTCGCTCGCTTGTTTTTCCAAATTAGGCTCGTGGTGCTGGGCTTGGGGGAGGGGAACGGAGAGCAGGAGGGAACCGGGAGAGCCTGGGGGACAGGGACAGGAGCTGGGAGAGCCTGGGGGACACGGACAGGGACAGGAGCTGGGAGAGCCTGGGGGACAGGGACAGGCAGAAAGGAACTGGGAGAGCCCAGCTGGGGGACAGGGACAGGAGCTGGAGGAGCCCCGGGTAGGGCAGATGGACATCCCTGGGGTCACAAGAGGAGGACAGGGTGGCTCAGCTCCTCTCCTTCCCTCCACACTCCCCTGGGAGCTCCTGATGGGAGGAGAATCCTCCACCCCGGGCATTTGCAGCAAGAGGGATGTGGGGTCCCCGGGTCACCCCACCGACAGGGGTCCCGGCTGCGGGGAAGTGCTGCGCCCCGCCCCCGCCACAACCCCTGACAGCTGCCCTCGTGATTTATTGGAGGTTTGGGCTCCAATCTGTAAGGCAAAAACCACCGAGCACATTTCCTCCTGCTCGTGGTTCCGCCCCCGCCCCGCCGCAGCTCACACCTGGTACAAACAGCCATGAAAACACATCTGCAGCCCGGGACTGGGCAGGAACACAGCCAGAGACCCCCGGGGGACAGGGGACAGGGCTGCAGCAGGCCCTCTGCAGCCTCCAGAGCTGAGTTCCCATTGCCCTGGGCTTTGGGGGATGGATTTGGGGGCAGATTCCTCACACATCCCTCCTGGACATCTCAGGGAGATGGTTTTTTCCTCAAAAAGTTGCTAATCCCAGGCCTGAGCTGTGGGCTTTAAAGACAAATTATTAATGCCCAAGATATCTGAAGTGCTCCATGGTTGGGAGATTTATGCAGGGATGGTTTTCCTGAACTTTTCCCAAATACCACGGGGTGAGGTCAATGGGAATATTTCAGCCCAGCACAAGGAGGAGATGGGACGGTCCCTGCTCAGAGCTTGGGAAGTTTCTTGGCTCCCCAGCAGGACAAACAGGTTTGGTGGGTGGCGTGGAAAAGCAGAAGGGCCAAGCACACCATGCTGGGATAAAGGAATCCCAACCCAGCACTGGGGCAACCACCCCGGCCGTCCTCAGCTCTGTCCCCAGAGATGTCCCCAGTGACATTTCTTTCCACCAGGGCTTTCCATGACTCCCACAGCCACAGGAGCAGGACAAGGAGGGGCAGAGCTCCCAGCCCAGCCTCTTCTGCCTCGGCCCATATTTCACAGGAGAGCAGATACCCATCGGCCGTGTCACGGCGGAAAACCAAGAACTCAGAGCAATTTTAAATGAACTTTCAAAATGATGAACAAAGAGCCCTTGTCCGTGTTATACAGGAAATAAATCACCCCAAAATGATAGTTGTAATTCCCAAAAGTACACAGAGAATTGATTTTCCGATGACATTTATCATGATAAACCGGTACGGCAGCATACAGGCACATCTTAAGCTGCAGCTGGTTGACTCCCTCCCATTTATCAGCTGTCCCATCTCGGCCAGCCACATTTGCACCGTTGCACAAGTCATTATTGCTGCTCAGGACAGCAGTCCTGGGCCGGTGTCAGCTCAGCCTCAGTGGGAGCAGGGCAGGGAGGCTCCTGAGCCCTGGAAACCCTGCCTGGCTGGGCATGAAGCACCTGGGAAGCGCAGATCAAAAATAGGTTGGATCTGGGTTGGTTTGAGCCTCCCACCAGCCCTGGGCACTCCCAGGAGTGGAACCTCCCCAGGTGAAGCACCTGGAGCAGCTGATCTGGACATGGGAAGAGGGGCTGGAGGGTCCTGCTGGGCCAGGGGCAGGGGCAGAGATGTGCCAGGACCCTTCTGGGGTCTCTATTGCAGCAGGCAGGGCTCTGCCCTCCTGAGATCATGGAATCATGGAATCATTGAAATTGGAAAAGCTCCCTAAGGTCACCAAGTCCAGCCACTCACCCGACACTGCCATCTTCACCACCAATCCCTGTCCCCAGCTGTCACATCCACACATTCTTTAAACACTCCCAGGGGTGGTGACACCACCACTGCCTTGAGCAGCTGTTCCAGTGCTCACCGCCCTTTCCATGAAGGGATATTTCCTGATATCCAGCTCACACCAGCTGATACCAGCATGGATCTGCCTTGGTCAGGCCTTGGTTGTGTTCAGGAAGCCCCCAGGAATGTGGTGCTGGGGCAGGAGGGATGGGGGGCACAGCCAGTGCCAGGCCCCGGACATCCCCAAAAAACAGCTGGAGGTGCAGTTGGGCTTTGTAGTGAAATCCCAAACTCTTCCCAAAAGCTAAGGACATTGTCCCAGACAGCAAACCAGCCCAGTCTGGATGACCCTGGATCCTCAGTCAGGATTTTAAGCTCCCAAGGCTGTGCATCTCCCTTTGTCAGAGCCTCGCCAGCCTCCCCCACTCACCTTTATTTGTCTTGCTGCTGTAGCAGCAGCGATGTATTGGCTTTGCAGTTAGTGATTACACGTCATCACATGCCCAATTTATAACCCCATACCCCAAAGAACAGATGTAATAAAGCCAGGCCAGGAAACAGGGATGTTATAAAGCCAGCACAGAGCTCCTCGTCTGCGTGCAGGGAACAAAATATTACAGACCTGCTTTGGGAGGGGGAAAGGAGGGGGGAGGGAGCTGCTGGGGATGTGGGGCAGTCTGTCTGTCCCACAGGGATGGGAGCACAGGGGGGTTCAGCCCTGGAGCTGCTGCCTGGGTAGGAGGTTGTGGGTGGCTTTGAGGGGCTGCAGGACCCAGGTGGGGCTGGGCAGAGTGGGCACAGCTTGGCCCCTGACCACACAAGGGTTTCTTCCAGAGCAAAGTCAGCTTTTCCTTGCTCTTAGTGCTGCACTGAGCCCTCGGCCCTTCTCTCCGAGGGGGGGAAGGCGGGGGGGGGTGGTGTTTATCTCCAGAACCTCTGGACCCCCGGAAGCCCCCCAAGCCCTGAGCTGTTGTACCAGCGGTGCTCGCCAAGAAAGCTTCAAAAGCCAAGATTTCTGCTCTGTTATTGGCGGGCCCTGGGACGGGGGGGGGGACAGGATAATCACGGGCAGAGATCGCGACAGCCCCGGCGCTGATAACGGGCAGGGCTGGGTCCCCCCCGTCCCCCGAAGGCAACCGCGGAGATCAACTCGCCTCATTATCGGCAAGGTTTTGTTTAATAACCCAGGGTAATAAAATGCACCTCTGGAGGGCTTTGCCCAGATAAAAAGAATGTTTATGGTGATAAAGAGTTTTGAATTTAGCTGCCACAAAGAAGGTATTAAAGCCCTTTGCTCCCCCGAGCTCCGCGGGTGACCTTGGCCGTGACTGTGGAGGCAGCTGGGCCAGGATGGCTGGACAGAGAGCTTGGAGCCCAGCTGGAAGGACTCCAGGATTTCCCTGGGGTGTCCTCAGGAGCTGGGCTGGGCCACGCGTTGGTGGCGGCAGCGGGATGCAGGTGAGCATCTTCCAGGGCGATGCGATTTTCAGCAGCGGCAGAGGCAGAGCTTTGGGAAAGAACTGGAGAAAGCCTGGATGCCCCAAAACTGGGTGCGCCAGAGCCCTGGAGATGCCAAAGGGCAGGAGCAGAGCCTCGTCCAAGGACCAAAACCAGAGCCTGGCTGCTGTTAAAAAGAAGAAAAAGAAAAAAAAAAAAAAAAAGTGAACAGCAACAACAAAAAGTCTGATCCCAGATTGTAGATGTAGTTTGGAAACCGATGTTATGCAAATGAGTTCACTTCAAAAGCTAATCACTTTGAAAGGTCAAAACTCACAGTCATAATCGGACTAAACAAAAAGCTAATTAGAGGCCTTTTGTGTGCCTAAATGAGGCCGGGGAACTCCCCCTGCTCCCAGGGGTGAGGGGTGCTCAGGAGGGCTCTTGGCAGGATTAGTTCTTCGGAGGTATTTGCTGGTGAAAGCCTCTCGCCGAGTGAAAGGAAATAATGATCCAGGAGCGGAGCGGAGGCGTGGGATGGAGTCACAGCAAACTCAAGGATAAACCGAGAGAGGCTGGAGCTGGAGCCTGATGCTCTCGGGGTGCGACTGACACGGAAATGACAGTGCTCTATCCTCACCTTCATCCTCCATCCTCACCTCCATCCTCAGCTCCATCTCAGCTCCATCTCAGCTCCATCCTCA
>VZSR01003514.1:1751228-1762283 GCA_013398615.1 Brachypodius melanocephalos | reverse complement strand
CCACCCCTCGGTGCCGTTTGGTGCCAGGTGGGGCTCAGCTCCAGGACCTGTCACAGGTTTGGTCCCAAGCTCTGCCCCTGTGGGACCCCCCCAGTCCCCCCAGAGCTTTTTAACACTTCCCCAGGAGCAGCCCCCGGCTCGCCCCAGCTGTCAGCAGCGCCGTCACTCCAGCTGGAGCCCTGTTGCCAAGATATGGATTTGGTTTTAATAACAGTTAGTGCAAACATTGTAAATTTACTGCTGCTAGAGAGACTTTTTGAAAATGTCCAACTCTGGCCGTAATTTTTCACTCGCTCCAGCTGTTTGTGCTCTGCTCATACCTGACGTGCTGCTTTGAAATAGCAATCACTGTATTTATAAGAAGGGAAGGACTCATAAATATGTCAGGAGTGGAATATACAACGCCATATTTCACCATTTTCTATTTTAAAATTGTGAGTTATGGCTACAGAAATGTGGTCCCATTAAAGGTGATATGATGTATTTTGTGTCTTGTTCAGGAGCCCATCCATCACCCAGACAATAAAGAAAACCGCACTTACTTTTTTTCCCTGTCGTCTGTAATTTATGATGCCCAAAAAGCTGTAACCTTTTGGCAGGCTTTGCAGAAACTGCTGCACTGTTAGCAACTAAATAACCTTTTATAAGGTTTTAAATGTGTTGCTACAGTCTCAATGCACTTGCTGTATTGATCCAGAAGATCCTGCAAAAAAGGGGAAAGGAACATGATCTATAGCAGGATCGATAACGGTGTATAGATTGTTGAAAGATGCTTCTAATGATTTTTGCCAGGCATCATCTTTCAACGTGCTGCTCCCCATCTTTGGGGCTTCAGTCTCTGCTCAAATTAATTAACCTTGCTCAGCCTGGCTGTGCCAGGGCTGCAGGCAGGGCTGGGGAGGATGGGCTGTGCTCCCAGCCAGGTCGGAGGGGGTGGTGACAATGGCAGCCCCTGGCAGGGAACTGACCCCAAAACCAGCCCAGTGCAGCCTGACAGGATGGGAAGATGTGGAGTGTGCAGGGGAAGCTCTCCCACGGCTCCCACTGCCCCTCCCCACTTTAGGGAAGGATATTTCTGGCTTTCTCCATGGCAAAGCTCTGTCCCTCCATGGGAATCATTGGGCATCCATCCTCCTTGGGGCATCAGGACCTCTGCAATGTCCCCAAACCTGGTGACACCCCGGACCCAGGGCCCACTGGCGTGTGCTGGCTGCCAATGCCCCGGCTGGTGGGTGTGGATTCAATCACTAATCCTCATCCCAGCTTTAAAAGTGCTGAGTGCAAAGCAATTCCACGGAGAAGTCACTGTGTTCAGAGGGGGATTTAATGGAAAATCAAAGGGGAGGGAGCAGAGGCAGGAGGGGCATGACCAGGCTCTGGAGAGCACAGTAGAGCTTCCCTCCCATCCAGCCACTCGCTCTGTCATTGCTGTTTCCCCCCAAAGCAGCCACCAAATCATTATTAACGTTATAAATAAAATGAGAGGGCAACTTATTAAATGTAAAATATGTGGAGTCCTCCTCGAACTCGCTGCGTAGTTCATAAATATGATGGCTTAATTTCATCTGTAATCCGAGCGGCTGATGAAGCATTACACAGCTCCCTGTTAATTGAAGTTGTTAACAAAGCTGAAGAGGGAGATTATTATGTATAGACTTTTATCCTTCAGGGGTATCATCATAACAGATCATAAATGGAAATGAATTCATCGCTCCCACACGCCATCGCCGCGTCCCAGCACAGTTCAGTGCCAGGCGTGTGGCCAGCGCAGCCATGGGGAGGGGACACAGCGTGGATCCCACCTGGATCCCACCTGGAAGGGTCCCCTGCCCCTTCCACAGCCCCAGCACTGAGCCCTGAGCCCAGGCCAGGCTGGCCAAGGCCCTGCCTCTCCTTGCAGCACCTCCAGGATGAGCCCTGCCGTGGGTTTGGGGAGCTTTGGCAGCCTTTGGCTGTGATGTGTGATCATTGCCACGGGCTGGGGCACCCCGTTCCTCAGGAGAGATGGAAAATCCATTCCCTGGCCGCTGTATCCCAGCTCAGGCTCAGGAGGATCCTCTGAGCTCGGGCCAGATTTACTGTGGGGCAGAGGCAGCTCCTGTGAGGGCACCTGGTGCTCCATTCATTTCCCAGCTCCATGGACAAAGGGTCATTTCCATCCCAGACAGGAGCATCCATGTTTCCAGCACGTTGCTTAATGCAATATTTTCCTTTGGCCTCCAGCTGGCAATGGGTTGTTTGTTATGTGGAGAAGTGGCTGCCAGGTGTTGGGAGCTGTCTGGGAGCAGAATCTCCCTTCCCATGGTATTCCACGGTCACTGCTGACACCCCACAGAGCCCTGGGAGATGTTTCCACAGCAAGTGGGTGCCAGTGCCCAGCCCAGGGCCCCAAATCAGCCTCTCCACAGCGAGGGGAGCGGGCCCAGCCAAGGGCTGCAGCCTGCATTTCTGGGCTGTGCTGCTTCCAGGTGGAGTTATGAAAACACACAATGGCCTCCCCTCCTCCTGGACCCCGTCAGCTTTTTCCATCCTGCACATTATCCAGGAAATTCTGGTCTATACCTTAGAGGAGTTACTGTGATTATCTGGAACACGTTACTCGCGCACAGCAAATGCAAATTAATGTAGTCTTCACATTTCGCCGTGGCAATAAAGGGGAATGTTGACATCAGCCTGAAAGTAGAATTAACTTTTGCATGATGTGGTGCGAGCTCGAGGTGTTGAAACCCGCGGCCGAGACTTTCCAAGTCACAGTAAAGAACTGTTCTGGCAGCGTTTCCAGGAGCAGAGGTGAGCTGAGAGCTCTCTCTGTTCCAGCCTGGATTATTGCTTTGCCGGGCTTTCCAAACCCTGCCATTTTGTCTCGTTACCTCTAATGTGCTCCTTGCTTTATTGCAAGCTCATCTCCTTAGGAGGGGAGAGTTACGGCGCTGTCAGGCTCTGCTCCTCTCCGATAAAGAGCTCCCGGCGGCTCCGGCCGCCCCCTCCCCACCTCATCCCCGCAGCATCCCCGCTTTCAGCGCGGCCTCGGGGACCCTCGGAACCGGAGCAGACGAGGCTGGGGGGCCGGGTCCCGCCAGCCCCCTCGAAGCCCCTCCGGATCGCTGTTAACACCTTGTCAGCGTCACCGGAGCCCCTTAAATCACGGCCGAGGTTCAATAGGAAGGGACAAGGCTGAGAGCTGCATCGATCCCTTCTGCAGCGCACGGGCTCCAAATCCCACGGCCGGCACAAAACCCGGCGTGGAGCTGCTGCCCCGGCAAAGGTGTCCTGGGGGCTTCTCAGGGCCGGTCTGACCGGGGCTGGGGTCTCAGGGTGTGCCACGACCCAGGCAATCAGAGAGCACCACAGCAGCCTGGTCTGTGGGGAGCCAAGGGCAGGGCAGAGCATCCCAGCACCTTTGCACAGCACGGGGGAGAGGTGGGAGCAGCTCTGGCTGCTCATTGTGGCCCTTCCAGGGGGTCAGCACCTCCCTCCCTGGCCAAGCTCCAGGACAATTCGGGCTGAGTGGGCTGTAAATGAGGAAGAAGGGAAAACAAATGATGCCAGCAGCAAGTGAAGGAAGTGTAGGAGCATTATGTAAAATATTAAATTTAATGCTATTCCATTTTCCATCTCAGTTATTAAATTAACTGAGAACTATGCTTGCACTTAAAAGATTCCTGTCATATTTTATGCACACGATGATCTCAGAGTAATTCGTGTTAGAAATATGTCATGTTAAATTACAGATACCAATAAACCTTACTTAAACTCAGCATTGATCATGTGTGGGAGATAAACTCCTCAGGGCCAAATCATCCCGGTCGTGCACCCCCAGGACACAGGGAAGGGACAGTGGGTGACAGAGGGGGGAATTCCCTTTCCTCGCTCCCCACCAGCTCGAGCATCCCCCACCGCAGGGCTGGGGCCAGGCAGAGCCAGCAGGGCACGGCTGGAGCACAGGGGACACAGTGGGGTTGATCTCCTGGGGACAGCAGAGCAGGAGCACAGGGGACACGGTGGGGTTGATCTCCAGGGGACAGCAGGGCAGGAGCACAGGGGACACGGTGGGGTTGATCTCCTGGGGACAGCAGGGCAGGAGCACAGGGGACACGGTGGGGTTGATCTCCAGGGGACAGCAGGTGTTGCTTGATGTGGTGGGAGAGCCGAGGGCGGGTGAGGGGTGACGGCTCTCCCTGCCGAGGTGACGCCGCTTATCGGCAAAGGTTCGGTGTCACCGTATCAAAGGGGGCACGGTGACAATGTGTCTCCTGTGTAGTGTCACCTCTGCTGGCACAGGCCCATTGTCCCGGCTGCCCCCTCCCCACACGATGCTGCAGCAGCCTCGATTTCTCTGCTGAGCTGTGTGAAGCCCCTCTCTCCCTCCAGTGCTGAGTGTGATGCTTTTAGGGGTGCCAGGGGTGCTCAGAGACACCCCTGACCCTGGAAATGGGGACACTGGGGCAGGGAGGGCAGCTCTCTCCCCCAAAATGCAGCCCATGACTGCAGGGTGAGCTCCCAGAGCCCCCAGGGCCGGTGTCAGTCCCTGGCACGGGAGGGCAGCCCCGGCTCACAGCTCCAGCCAGGGCTGCATTAGGAGGCGCCAGGCTCGGCGAGAGAGGGAAAAAATGCTCTAATAATAGGCCTGGGCAGAAGGCGAGCACAGTCCCTGCATCCTGCACAGCCTCCTGCAGCCTCTGCTCACCCCGGGGATGCTCCTGGTCTGGCACCACCTGGGCAGGGCAGCCCGTGTGCAACCACAGCCCCAAGGACAGATCCAGTCTCCTCCGGGCACAGCCAGGCCATGGGGACAGCAGAGCCCTCGGAGGGACAGGAGCACCCAACCCCTTCCCAAAACCCTGCCTGCAGCCTGCCCAGGGCTCCCACACTCCCACACTCCATGGCACAGCCCTCATGTGATCCAAGACTTGGCTCTCCCTTTATGAAAATCCTCTGCCTGTGCACAGGAATCACAAGCTCCGGCTGCCCCGAGGCTGCTCCCACCGCAGCTCTGAGGCTTTTCAGGGGAGTTTGGCTCCTGCCTCCCCTTGAATAGCTCGACTTGTTCTGGGAGGAGGGCTCGGCCTCCTCCCAGCCAGCTCGGGCTCCAGCGCAGCCCTGAGCCCTGCCAGGATCGGGGCTGGAGTCCCCCACTTGTCTTCATGGGAAGACCCAGTGTCCCTGGGAGTGCTGGTGCTAATCCACACCCAAGGAGCAGCTGGAAGCTCAACCTGCTGGTTCCTTTCCCTCTGAGAGTTCCCCAGAGGCTCCTCGAGGTCAATCCCTGCTCTGGTCATGGGTGTCCATGTGACTGCCCAGAGCACAGCGGGGTTTGGACCAGCCCAGTGTGACCGCCCACCCTCAGGGTGTGACTGTGGGGCTGTGTGTGACCATCCTTGGGGACAACAGCTTCCCAGAGCAGCCTTTGGAGCTGCTCCCACGTTCTGTCCGTGCTGGCAGCTCCCGATGCTGAGCACCCCAGGCCGGATGTTGAGCTCTCCCTTCCCCAAATCCCTGGGACCAACACAACCCAACCTGTGCCACCACTGCCACGAGGCGCCACCAAACCGCGGTGACACCGGCTGTGACCTTGCAAAACCCAGCTCTGGTAGGGACCCCAGGGCCACACGGGGCACCCCACACCCAGGGGTGCCCCAGAGCGCAGCCTCCCGCTGCCAGGGAGTAATTGGGTGCAGCAGCACATGCTGCGGGGCTGCTTTCATCCTGCTCCAGGTGGCTGCAATCCAGTGCAGGATTTACAGTGCCCTGACCCTGAGCTGTCAAGAAGGAACAGCCAGATTAATGGGGTGGGCGGGTTCGTGCAATAATCGTTTGTTTGATGTGACAAGCCTGATAGGCGTTGATTTACTTACAGACTGATAGGCTTTTAATTGAGCACCTCCGTCCCAGTCACATCAAAGGCAGAGGTTGACAAGGGGCCCCTTTTACCAAAAGCTCCCAGTGACTGACAGATCCTGGATGCTAATTCTCCCGGGGAGGGGGTTCCCTCTTTTCTCTTCTTGGTGGTTTTTTATTCCCAGGCTGGGCCGGGCCAGCGCACAGAAAGCTCCTGTTCCTGCAGGGGACGGTGCCTCTCCTCAGCCAGAGCCCTCCGGCAAAGCCGAGCCCCCCTGCTCGACCCGGTCAGGCTTTTGTTTCCCTCCACAGGGGTTTTGGGGTGCCCCTGCCTCCTCCTGCTGCCCAGTGGCTGCGGGCATCATGCCCAGGATGTCACAGGCAGGAGGGCACCCAGGGACAGTGCTGGACTGTCCCCAGCATGGAGATGCTGTCCCTGGCACCCACCTTGTTCCTGGGGTGCCCTTCCTCAGCTCGTGAGCCTTTGGGGTTGCTCTGGGTAATTCCCCTCCTAAAGGAGAGGAGGGGACGTGGCCCTCTGGTTGTCACAGGCCAGGGCAGTGCCACACCGGGGTCTGGCTGTGCTCACAGCACCTTGGCCCTGTCCCCAGGGCCAGCAGGGTGGCAGCCTCAGGTGGAACCACAGACACCGACAGGAGCATCCAGGCCAGTCCAGGTGGTCAGGGAGTACCTGCCCTGGGGGTGGAGCCTGTGCCCATCCCCAAACACCTCTGGGTGCAGCTGTGCCACTAAATGGACAAGAGATGCTAGAAACGAGCTGGAAAGTGGAGGCAGAACCAACCCACAGCTGGTTTTTTTTGTGATTTTTTGGTGTTGGGGTGCATTACCTGCTGGGTCTCCTGGCAGGGACTGGGTTACACACCAAGAGTTTGTGAATTACCCTGGCTGGGCACAGAAAATCACCTCGAGGTGAGTGTGTGGGCACAGGCGTGTCATTGTGTGCACAGAGCAGGTGTGCAGCCCCTGACCCACCAAAGGGGCTGGAAAAGCAAAAGCAAGTGGCTCAGACATTTTGTGAAAGACTTATAGGGGATTATGCTTTTAATAGGAAATTTAAGGATGTGGGTATAAATCACAGCCTTTTCCTCTAACCTGTGGGGTAGAATTTGCCTGAGCCTTTGGGCTGGATTAGCTCTGTCTATTTATGTTTTAAAGACTGATGTGTTTTTCGCTATCAAAATATAAATTATTTTTACTGTATCAATGATTAAATATTTTTCTTTGAGATCATAGAGTCCAAAAAAATAAATGTTTCTGAAGAGGCATTCAAAAAATTTAAAAGAAGAAAAAAAATCCCTCTGAGAACCCCTTTTGTCATTTGCAACCAATAAAAATGCCTATTGTTATGAAGGGCTCATAAATAATCTGATTTTGGCATGCTTTCATACCATACAGAAAATGAATAAATTAAACTTGATTTACAGCCTTTTTCATTTTTATTAGAGTTGCTCCAAACATTTTCTGTGACGTACGTGCCAGATGAGCTGCACTGAATGGTTTGAGGCTCTGGCCCTGGAATTACAGAAATTAAGTTGGTTTCATTTGCATAGTTTAATTAACTAATACCGGCAAAGAAAAAAAAAGGAAGCCAGGGGTGAAGGTGAATTTTTTTTTTGTGGGTGTCTGAGGACTCAATGAACCCACTGAGGCTGATCCCCCAAAGTGCCAGCACAGGGAAACGCTGGGGTCCCCACAGCGATTTTGGGGGGGCTAGTGCTGACAGGGATGGAGATTGGGGGGTCACCATCACCCCCCCGCTTCAGGGAGAGGGAAACTGAGGCACAGGAGCTCGGCTGCTTGGCACAGCTCTGCGGCAGCGGCACGGGGTTACCATGGGGGTCAGCAGAGAAAATACCCCAAACTGCCCTGGGATGTGCAGACCCTCAGTCTGATGGCACGACCGAAAACTTGGAGATTAAGAGGCAAACCCCCCCAAAAAGCCCCAGGGAAGTGACGGTGACCCCGGGCCAGCCCTGAGCACCTGAGCTCCCTCTCTCCCTCCCTCTTTCCCTCCCTCTCTCCCCCCAAAGCTCTTTGGTGAGTGTGGGATGTTCTCCTCCCCCTTGTGCAATTTATCCCGTAGAATTTCCCACCAGGAAACAGCTTCATTACATCAACAACAGGAAGACCCCACTGCTTTGTCACACAGAAAAGCAGCTGTTAGTCACACATCAAGGGAGCAGGGGAGGGGAAAAAAACCCTTCACCTTTTTCTGCTTTAATGTTTGCAGCCTTAATGGCTCTGCGGAGGGAAGCGAGTCCCGGCCATTCCATAACTAACCATCACCAGCGAGGATCAGTTAATATCCAAGTGTCTTCCTGCTTTTCCTGCTACATGATTGCTTTGGAAAGAAAGATTAATTCCAACTTTAAAAAAGAAAACACTATTTTTATCATTGCCAGGAGTCTATACGGGCTTAAAAAAGAAAAAGCGCTTGCTTGTCGTTTTACATCTTGCAATTTTGTCAGTTGTTTTAAAACATGTCTCCTGTAATAAATAAGATCATTTTTATGCACTTGTTCTGCAGCTAAAAGCAAGGCCTGGGCTGGTGCTGCGTGGGGAGTGGAGGGACTCGGGGATGGAGCAGGGCAGGGAAAACGCTGACTCGGAAGGTTTTGCCTGCACGGAGCAGCTGGAGGGGCTGCGGGGCGGGCGAGGGGGGGTTGGCCTGGGAAATGGCAGCTGAACGACGGGCACCCAGAGAAAGGCTCTGGGATGTGCCCTGGATCCTCATCCTGCAGCAAGGGCTGGATCCACCCCCAGCTCCCCCCACACTGACTGGAACACCCGTGGGAGCCGTCCAGGACCGTCCCTCTGCCCTGTCCCTCACGGCGTTTGTCCCCTCAGTGCCCTGCACAGGTGGGAGATGGTGCCTGACCCCCACGTACCCCACACACCCCCAGCTCCCCATATCCTGTTTTCCCTTAAGCTGTGTCCAGCAGCAGTGAGACAGGAGAGATTTTTTCCAGTCAAAGCCCAGCAGAGGAGAGTTACAGCGAGTTCAATTCATGTGTGATCTGATCCCAGCACAATTCTCTGTGCAGGTTGCAGCGCTCGGATCCCTCTCTCCATCCCGCCTGCTCTGCACCCCATGGCACTCAGGATGTCAGGGCCATAGGACAGGAAAGTCCCTGCTCAGACCCATCCCAAGTTACTGGAAGATCTTGAAGGTAAACAAAACCCCAATTCCCTCTTCCCCAGCCTCGCTTCACAGGTCACAAGGATGTCAGAGTCCCTGGCCTTCATTAGGGTTCTGCATGGGAACTCATCCTTGGCAAAACCAAACCTCCTTAATGGCAGCCCAGGTGGGGCAAGTCCTGCCTAGGGATGAAAACATCATCAGTCATTGGTGAAAGTGCTCCCCGAGGCTTCTGATCTTCTTTGGCTTTGCTTCTATTCCAAATATTTTGCTTTTCCTTTGGTGCTGGTGTTATTTTTGTTGGGCAAGGGTCTGGCTGCTTTTATTTGAACTTGTGCAATCTCTGAGCAGAGAGGGGCTTGTCATGGAGCTGAACTGGACATGGAACAGAGAAGTTTTAACTCTCTCCCCTCTGGTCACTGTTCTCCTTAATAAAAACAGGACCCTCGTGGATTTTAGATCCAACCGGTGCCGGGAAGGGCAAAATTCATCACTACCCACAACATCCCTGTGATGAAGCTTCAATCCAGCAAACACAAACTGATCCAGAAATGGTCTCTGTGTGCCAGCACCGGAGCAGGATCAGGCCTTGGGCATGACCCGAGCTCGGGGAAGGACAAAGAGCCCCGGGGGCACGGCTGCCCCGTGCCCTCGCTGCCCCGTGCCCCACCGCTGCTCTTACGTACTCGTCCCACCTGATTTGAGGTTACTCTGTGAAGGCCATGTTGTTGTTGGCGAACAACTCGAGTGACTTTGAGGAAAGCCTTTTTTTTCAGTTTCCTCCTTCCTTGAATGGCTCCTTTGAACGGCAGCGCCTCTCCGCTCACATCCCGCTGCCCGGATTGAATCAATCTTGCGGTCAGCTCTGGGAGAGCGAAAAAAAAGAGAAGAAAAAAGCCTCACAAAGAGGGAAAATTGACAGGTCTGACCCTGGGTGTGATTGATAGTGGTTGGACAAGCTGGACTGGATGTCAGACTGCGCTGGGCCATGCCAGCACTCACTGGGGAAATCCAGCAAAGCCTTTTTTCCCAGAACCCAGAGCAGCGGGCTTGGAGAGGGGTGGGCACATGAACTTAATAATAGCAACATTGTTGGAACATAAAGCATCTGTCAGGAGTTAATATGATTAATTAGAGGTGTCTGTCTCTCCCCCTTTCCCCTCTCCCTTGCTGGGTAGGCAGGAGGGACCTGAAACACAAACCCAGGGAGGGCAGAGGTGGGGCTGGAATGGGCACCTAGCCCCATAGAACATTTCTTCAGGCCGAAGGTGCTGAGTTCTCATCCCATCCTGGCCCCCACGATTTTATCCTGTCACTCCATGTCCCCATCCCATTGCACATCTCCCCTCAAGCCCTCATTCTCCCACCAACTCCCACCTGAAGCCCAGGAGAGCCAGGGAAGGAGCTCTCATCCCACCAGGACCCCAGAGCCTCACATGACATCACTTGGACAGAGCTCCAGGATTTATCCATTGCCTTGGCTCCTCAGGGATAGAGCCTGGCTGAGCTTGGCTGGTTTTCAGCCCCCTGCAAAACTGAAGCCCCAAGGGTTTGTGAAATTAATTCAAGGATGTCTGGAAAAGGTAACTAGAAATAGGAAGTTAATTGTTGGAAGTTAATTAGTTATACAGCAGCCTGCGCTGGCACCTGAAGATTTTTAAGACTCAGCAAACCAAAGAAAGGAGAAAATGCCTAGAAAAGAGGAGTTGTAGGTTCACAGGGGAATTGTCACTTTGTGAGAGCCCTGAGTTAAGGTCAGCCTTGGGTGGGGCACAGGTGCTGGCTGCAGGGTCAGGGCAGCGGCAGGACACGGGCACAGGGTGCAGGTTTGGGTGCAGGAGCCACTGGCACAGGGGTGCTGAGCTGTGCCGTGCCAAGCTGTGCCAGGCTGATCTCATCCAAGCCATGCCATGGCAGCGGTGCCATGCCGTGCTGTGCCAGCTGAGCCATCCAAGCCGTGCTGTGCCATTCCAAGCTGTGCCATCTCGTGTCGGCCATGCCCAGGTGAGTTAGCAGTGCCATGCTATGCCCTGCCAAGGTGTCCCAGCAGTGCCAGT
>VZSR01003514.1:1716496-1740208 GCA_013398615.1 Brachypodius melanocephalos | reverse complement strand
CCCGTTCCCTCCGCAGCGGCGGCGCGTTGCTGACCTCCACCAGCGGGCCCGGCTTCCACCTCATGCTGCCTTTCATCACGTCCTACAAGTCAGTGCAGGTGCTGCTGGGCCCGGGCCCGGGCGGGCCGGGGGAGCCCCGGTGGTCACAGGGGGCTGGGTGTGAGGTACCACCGGTGCCCGGTACGGGGGAGAGGCTCTCGGGACGGTCCCGCTGAGCCCTGCACGAGGGACCGAGCCAGGCGGGTGCAGCTCCTGCTTTGGAGGGTCCCGGCAGGCGCGGCTGTGTCAGAGCCCCGCGGGCTGCGGGATTTGTGCCGGGGAAATCCCTCTCTTAAGCCTCTTTCCTTCGATCCCTTCCAGACCACGCTGCAGACTGACGAGGTGAAAAATGTCCCGTGTGGCACCAGGTGAGACACTCGGTTCTTATCCATCCCAGCTGGAAGCTCCTCAGAGACTGAGCTTTCCTGCAGCCCCCAAACTGGGGTCACTGGGAGGCTCTGCAGGACAGTGAGCCCCCCCAGGGCTGTGTCAGTGCCACCTCCCCAGGGACTGCAGGGTTTGGGGTGTTGGGGTGCTGAGCAGGCTGGGGTGGCTCCCACACCCATCCCACCCCGGGGGAGATTCCCCCCCGGAGCCACTCAGCCTGCAGCAAACATCATTTTCTGTTTTCTCCCGTTGCAGCGGGGGAGTGATGATTTATTTCGACAGGATCGAGGTGGTGAATTTCCTCATCCAGAGCGCGGGTGAGTCACGAGTTCTGCCCCAGCCATGCCCCGGGGGCTGTGCTGCAGTGCCAGGAGGGGCAGAGGCTGTTCCTGTGTTTGCTTGGGAGCCAGGCTCTCCCACAGGTGTGCCCCGAGCACCCTGCAGAGCCCTGAGCTCGGGGTGTCCCCTCTGAGCCCACTCTCCCTGGAATTTGGGGTGTTTATTGTTTCTTGCTTCTATCACCTGCATTATCCCAGCCCCCTGAGCTTTGTGCAGCAGATTGGAGTCATGGGGTGTGCAGGAGGAGCCAGGAGTTGTGAGCAAAGGCTCCTCTGCAGCCTAGGGACAAACACCTGGGCAGCCTTTTCTCAAATCCATTGGATTTTAGAGCCTGGCTCAGTGGGGAGCTGTGTGAGGCTGCTTCAGACCCTTCTGTTCACAGAGCAGGGGGGAAGATACTGGTCAAAGTGCCACAAAACACTGGCAGTGAATAAACCTGCCCTGACCAGAGGGTTTGAGGGCAAGAGGGCTCCCTCCTTTCACTGGGACTGAGCTCCAGGGTTTTCCCTGAGAGTTCTCAGCCTCCTTTCCCTGCTCTCTCCTCTCCCAGTGTACGACATCGTCAAGAACTACACGGCTGACTATGACAAGGCTCTCATCTTCAACAAGATCCACCACGAGCTGAACCAGTTCTGCAGCGTGCACACGCTGCAGGAGGTTTACATCGAGCTGTTTGGTGAGCTGGGGCTGCTGCTTCTGAGGGTTCTCCCCTGGGCTGTCGATGCAGAACCCCCAACTGAGGGCTTTTATCATTAATCCCTGCTGGCTCTGCTTGGAGTCAGGGTTGTTAACCAGCTGCCGTCGTTTATCCCTGTTATCTTTTGGAGCTGAGTGCTTCAATGTGTTGTAACAATAAACCCCAGCCCTGCCAGTAGCCTCCATTTAGGGAAGGGAGCAGGAATTCTGTGGCATTCTCTGTGTGTGCAGCAGCTGCGATGGATTGAATCAGTCACAGGATTGTCTAATCCACATGGAAAAGCCAGGCTGGGGCTCTCTGCTGTTACAGAAGGTCTGAGCAAGCCCTGGCTGCCCAGAGGTTTGATGAGCTTTGGGCCGTGCCCGTGGCTGCAGTGCCCACACACCAGGAGTGCTGGCAGGAGCCTCTGACCTTCCCAAGGGGAAACCAGGAAGACACAGGGCAGGAGAGCTGAGGAAAAGCTGTGGTTTCGTGGTGGAATTGGCCCCGTGGCTGCCAGTGCTGAGTGTTTTGTTTCTGGCTCTGGACTGACAGGAAATCCTCCCAGCCTTTCAGCACTCGGCAGTGCTGGCTTTGGGCACGGAGCTGCTGGGGATGGTTTGGGGGCCCAGCAGGACGGGGTTTGTGCCTGGGAGAGCACAGGCTGTTTGCAGACTCGTGGTCTCTCTCCAGCCTGGGCTTTCCAAGGAGCCTGGCTTCCTCTTCCCACATGAGCTGCGGGGCTGGGGCTGGGATCCCCCCCAGTTCCCAGTTCCTGCTGGCAGCTGGAAGAGTTCCTGGCCGATGGAGGCTCCAGATGTCAGCAGCTGCTGCTGATGGCTGCTTGAAACGGGCTGAAAGCACTCCCTGTGCACAGCAGGAACTTGTACAAACTCCCTGGAACCCCTGGGCTGAGCTGGCTGGGTCTGGCTCGGGCTCTGCAGTGGGGCACAGCCCCTTGGAGCAGCCTCACGTCACCCTCTGCCCCCACATCTGCCAGCAGGTGCAGGGAACTGATAACAGCTGCTCCCCAAACTCCTGCCTGGGCTTCATTAGGAGCCTGAGTTCCAGAGAGGAAACTGGGACCAAAGCAAACAATCCAGGAGTGCGATGTGATCCCTCTCAAAGCCATTACAGTTTGATTTTCCCTCTGCACTTCCCAGCAGGCCCCAGCTGGAAGCACTGCCCTCCTTGGAGCTTTCATCAGAGCAGGATTTTGGGCTGTGTTTCCTTTTGAAATCTTCAGCTACGCTGTAGTTCTGGGACTCTTTGAGCCAAGGAGACATTACTGATGATTTTTGCAGCCTGTTAAAGTAACTGATGCTGCCATTTCCCATTCTTGCCTCTCCATTTGCTTTGTGTCCTGCTGGCACAGGTCAGAATCAGTCAGGATTTACCTCGTCACTTCAGGATCGAGTTGGGAAGTTCAGTGGGGAAGGGGTTAGAGCACAGGTTCCTTGCTGGAAAGATGCTGTATGTGCCTCAGGAAGATTCCAGGCTGCAGGTTCTGGGGAGCTGGAGGTTTCCTTTCATGCCAGCCACGTTCCTGTGGTGTGTCCCAGGGGTCAGTGCTGGGGAAGCTGGGAACCAGCACTTCTACATCCAACTCCCATTTGTGCTTTCCAGGAATAAGAAATGTGAGCCATCCCAGCTCACTCTGGGTGCTGACAGCAAACTGCCTTGGGGGATGTTTCATTCCCTTTTCTTTTTTCCCCAATCAGATCAAATTGATGAAAACCTTAAACTGGCTTTGCAGCAAGACCTAACCACCATGGCCCCTGGATTAATTATACAGGTAATCAGGATTTGATTGACATATTGAAGAGGCAGATTGTAAAGAAGGGAAAGGGCTAAAAGGAATCAAAAAACTGAGATTTGTTCAGGAAATCACTTTACAGCACAGATTTCATTTAACCTGAGGAGTGGGAGCAGTGTCCTTCCCATCCCCTCACAGTTTTGATGTGTTGAGTTTCTCCTGGAGGTTCTGGGTGCTGGTTTGCCCAGGTTACAATCTCCTGTCATGTCAGGAGACCTTTCAGTGCTGGTACTCTGTGGGTTTTGGGCCTGGTCACAGTTTGTGCAGCTCTGGTGGCAGAGGATGCCCCAAGTGCCATCCCCCAGTCCCCTGCAGCCCCAGGGGCCACTTGGCTGCTGGCCCACGTTCTCCTGTGTCTCTCTCTCTCCAGGCAGTTCGAGTTACAAAGCCAAACATCCCTGAAACGATCCGGAGGAATTACGAGCTCATGTAAGTGCCAGTGTGTTCCCAGAAGGATCCAGAAGGGCAGATGAACTCAGGACTGGGGATCGTGGTGCCCTCATCCTCATGCTGCCCCTCAGGAAGGGGCCGGGGAGCAGCAGCACCGAGCATGGCTGGGCTCTGTCCTGGAACCCTTTGGCACAGGAATGATTTGCCCTGGGGCACTGGCCCCGTGTTCAGAGCCCTCCCAGAGCTGGCTGAGTGGTAGAGGGATGGATTTCACCACTAATCCTCTTGTTTGACTGGGATAGAGAAACTGTTGATTCAACAAGCTGAAGACTTGCAAAGCTTTGAAATAACTTCCTTTGCCAGCACTTGACGGGCTGATCCCTGTGCAGTGCCCTGGAGCTGCTCCTGCTCTTGGCCAGTCAGGCACACCCGTGCTCCCTGAGCACACTGCCAGCAGTTTGGTCAGCCAGGAGAGGATCCCTCTCATGCATTCTACTTCCCCAGCATTGCCTGTCACCTTCTGGGCTTGTGGTAAACCCTGGGTGGTGCGGCCGTGGCAGGAGGCTCCAGATCAGCCTGTGTTCTGTTGCCATGAATGCAGCAGGATATGTTGAGAGAGACTCAGTTCCAGGGTCTCTTCCCTGATGCAAGAGCAGAGTTTTTATTTATGTTCACACTTTAAAAAATCAGGAATGTAAGTAAAAACCAGTAAGATAGAAAAGGCATCAGGGCAGCCTGCAGGGTCTGTGTCACAGGGACTTACTGGAAAATCTTCCTGCAATGGAGGGGAGGAAAAAACACTTTGATTTAGGTCAAAAGCTCTATGCAGGTACCTGCCCTGGACATGTGCTGGAAGGAGGGAAGAGCCAGCAGCTCCTTCTGGGGATGTGGGGTGAGTCCCACACCAGTGAGCTCCTGGTTTTAACTGTCTTTTTCTGCTCCCCAGGGAGAGTGAGAAGACAAAGCTGCTGATTGCGGCGCAGAAGCAGAAGGTGGTGGAGAAGGAGGCAGAGACGGAGAGGAAGAAAGCCCTGATCGGTCTGTGTGCCTGGGCTGGGAGAGGGAACATCAGACAGGGGGGGACAGGCAGCAAAGAGACCCCAGGAAGGGAGGGAGGGATGTACCTGGTTCACTCTGGGACCTTCTCTGATTTGAAACTTTCCCAGAGAAACTCAGGAGTTTTTCAGGTGGGTTCCAGCTTTGTTTTCTGCGGGATTGAAATTCTTCTCACTGTTCATTTCCACCTGAAGTGGGTGATGAGTGAGGATTTTCCAGGGTGAGGTTGCTTCTGGCGTTAGGCAGACATGTGATGACAGTGTGGGCGTGTTCTTGTTTTGATTTCAGAGGCAGAAAAGATTGCACAAGTTGCTGAAATAACTTATGGACAGAAAGTGATGGAAAAGGAAACAGAGAAGCGAATTTCAGAGATCGAAGGTGAGTGGAGGGTGAACTTCCCAGTAAGTAAATCCTGAAGCAGTTCACCAAGGAGTTCTTGAAGTGTGTGTTGACTGTTCTTCAGTCCAGGCTGACATTCACTGGGGTGAAGTTCTTGACCAGAGGCACCAATAGGAATTTCTTTGCAGGCTGTGCTTGTTGAAACTCCCTTTCTCAAGGTGATCTTTGCAGGAGTTTGAACTTCAGATGTTCCCTCACCCATCTGAAACTTTGCTTTGTCAGAGAAACTCCAGGGCCTGAAGAGGGCTCTGCAATTCCAGCTGGGGAGTGCCAAGGCCTTTTTTCCCCTTACATTCACTAGAGGCCCTGACAAGCTTTGCAGAAACCACCGAGGAGCCAATTAAGAGTTTTACAGATCAGCAGCTTCTCATTAAGAGGTTCTTTGCAGAAATACAATGGGGTTTATTTCTTATAACTGTGTCAGCAGGTGTCAGCCCTCAGTCAGGATCTGTGCTGGCAGAGGATTCCTGCCTCCTTTTTTCCTGATGTCTCTTCCTTTTAGCCAGGACAGGAAGCTGTGGGCCAGACCATCCAGCTGTTTACAGGATCTTTAAGTGCAGCAGCTCACAGGGCTCCCTGCTAGGGGGAGTAAACAAATGGTTTATCCAGCTATGCAGCTCTCAGCCCCAGACTGACATGTTGCAATGGTGTGGCTCCATGCCTTAGGAGGAGTGGCAGGAGATGGGCAGGATTCCACTCATTTTATCCTTAGTGTGGTGGCCTGATACCCATCATTGTCCTTGGATGGATACAGAGGCAGAGGGGAAAAAGGAGTGCAGTACAAAAAGGAGAAGTGTTCCTTTCCTTAAGTGTCTCTGCCAAGAGTCAGGAATTTCAGTGTTCACAGAATCAGAGCCTTGGAGCGATGGTTGATACAGCAGAGAAAAGCTCTCCAGCATCTGTGCAAGGGGCAGAGCCTGTAAAGGTTAAAATCCCCTGCTCTGCTTGCCAGAACCTTCATCTGTGCATCCCAAATCCCATCTGGGAATCACATCTGCAGGCCCAGACCTCATCTGCAGAGCTGCTCAGGCTGTTCCTGGAGCCCTGGGCAGAGGCTGGGGGTAAATCCCACGTCTGCAGGAGAGCAGTTGCTGTGTTTCAGCACGAGACTCATTCCTGGCTCCAGAAGAAAGGCTGAGCTCAGCCCACGTGATGAGGATAATCAAACCCTGATGTTTGTCAAGTTCTTTGAGCTCTGCAGTTGCAGATGCAGTTTGCTCATTAATGCTCTCGTCCTGCAGCCATTTAGCTGTAAATTGAGCTCCCATTTCTGGGATTCCCATTTTGTTCCCTCTTCCTTTGGTTGTATCCTGTGTAGTTTAGATGTGGCACTGCCCACTTTCTGAAGAGTTACCAGCTGCAAACGGTTGCTAACATGGCTGGAAATAAAAATGTGGCTCAGAGCATGTGTTTGCTTCCAGATGCTGCATTTCTTGCACGAGAGAAGGCGAGAGCTGATGCTGAGTGTTACACTGCAATGAAGGTGGCCGAGGCCAACAAGGTACAGTGCTTTCCTTTGTGGTACCTCGGGGCCCCTGGCACCAGGCTTGGGTGAATACCCAGCACAAGAGCAGGCAGCCATCATTGTTTAAGTCAAAAAGCAAGACAAGGCCATCTCCTCTCAGCAAAGCTTTCACCTGAAACAATTAGTCAACAATTAGATCCTTATTTGCAAGTTCAGTTTGTTCTCTGGACAGATCAGTGTGAGGCTGTGGGAAATCTCTGCTCTGCCAGGTGCTCACAGGCCGTGGCTCTCTGTGGAGTATCACTTTCAGTGCTGCCCTTTCACGCTGTTGTGATGGGAAATGTGGTTTCATTCCATCTCAAGTTGGCAGGCAGTCAGAGCAGGGAGAGTTCCAGGGTGACAGGCAAGGGCAGAATAAACCACAGGGCAGGGAAAGAACCAATGGAGCTGATCTCAGACACTCTGGAAGAGCCTCAGTATTGCAGAAGTCAAAACAACAAAAAATCCAACCTGAAAACAGAAAAATGACATGGATAGAATTGCCAGGTGTGTTCCTGCCTACAGCAAGTTGCAGGGACACCCCAGCAGGAAATTTCAGTTCAGTGGTGGTCAATGAGAAGGGGCAGAGGGCACAGGGTTCATGCCAGTTGTTCCATTCTCTGTTCCAATGTCATTATCCTGGAGGAATGAGCTCCTCTCTCCTCAGTAGCTCTCCTTGCAAAGGCTGCAGTGAGTGATGTGCTCTTGAGCATCCCCATCACGTTTGATGGAGCATTTCCCCAGCTGCTCCCATCACTTTTCCTTCTGCCATTTATCCCTGGGATTTAGAGCTGCTCTCAGCCCTGCTGAGGGAGAGCCTGGCTCTGGGCACTCTGTGTTTTCACTCTGTGCAGGGCTGGCCATGGTGCTGGGCTTGTGGGCAGTGTGTACCTCGTGTGCTCATGGCAGGAATTCACTTTTCCCCAAAGCCAAGCTGTTGTGACCCCTTTTCTCTCCGTGCAGCTCAAGTTAACTCCTGAGTACTTGCAGCTGATGAAGTACAAGGCAATCGCAGCCAACAGCAAGATCTACTTTGGCAAAGATATTCCCAACATGTTCATGGACTCTGCAGGGAGCCAGACCAAATCTGCAGAGGGACTGGCAGAAGGAATCCAAGAGGAGGATGGGGCAGGAACCAGCGAGGACACAAAACTACTTCATAACATCAACTGAAAAGAAAGATTTCTATTCATTTTATATCAAAAAAAAAATCATGAACTGGGAAATTTCCTTTTCGTTTTCCCCCGTTTCCTGTGCTGAAAGAGATGAATCAGATTTAATCCTTTCAATCTTTTGTATGACAATTAGACACAAGGACTTTGGTATTTATGGGGTGGGTTTTCTGGTAATTTCTAAGCTCCAGCTGTGTTCTGTAGCTGCACCTCCCCAGCTCTTGGTCACCCAGACCAAAGATTTGAGAGAAGCTGTCAGGGCTGTCAGCTGTGTGGGAACCTAATTTAGGATTGAGGTGGTTTGTAGCAGTTGCAGGTAAAAAGTGTTGAGGTTTTGGAGGGAGGGGAATTGCTGCTACAACTTGTTTTGGGTTTTTTTTCTTACTGAAAATTCCAAGTACTTTATTTCAATCCCCTCTGAAAATAAGGTGCTAGATTTTGTACACTACAAGTGACTGCTGGAGGCTGGGGCCAGTGGCAGGTGGCTGCTGAGCCCACATGAGGTGACCCCATGAGGGGCAGAGGCTCAGCTGGGATCCTGCAGGTTCCCACTCGCGGGGGGATCGAAGCCTTAGACCACGTCACGCAGGGAGTGACCCAAACTCCTCATTTTCTATGTCCTGACTCTGCTTTGTTTTCCATTTGTCGTGTTTCTGTAGGGCACAGGAGAGTTTTCCCAGCAGTTCAGCTGCTGGGGGAGGGCGTGGGCAGCGTCCTGGAGTGCAGAGCTAGGAGGGATTTTCAGTGAAACGATGGAAATTGTCAGTGAAAACCAGGGAGGAAAGAGTCTTTGTCTCAGGGACCCTGACTTTACAAAAGGCCTTGCTGGGAAGCAGCTGCTGGAGTGACCAGACAGTTTTTCAGTTTGTTATCTGCTCTGTGGGAGCAACTGGATCTCAGTGTTTACAGTGTCTGACTGAGAAAGGACCTTCAGGTGAGCTGGAGTGAGCAGAACTGAGCTCCTGTGGGACTGGGGCTGAAGGGACCTCGTGGAAGGAAGAGATTTCCTGGCCAAGGACAAACCATGATCCTGAAAGGGCAGAGAAAAGCAGCTCTTCCTGAGCTACCCAAAGATGGATTCCCCTTTTTCTGTCAGCACCATGTACCAGAATGTACCTTCCCCTGCAGAGAGCTGGTCAGTTCCTCACAGCCCAGATGTGAGGAGCGAACAGGGCTTTGTTTTCCACACGTGCAAAATCTGAGGATAAAAGTTCAGGCCTAGAGAGAACATTTTTTTTTCCCTACCTAATCCATCTGCATTTGGCAGCAGAGCCTGGTGATCTAATTTGAGGCCAATATCCTCTTCTGAGATGATGCCAGTGCTTGTCACAGACCAGCCTGGTGCATTCACAGGCTCGTGCCCCAAACTGCTGCTCCCCAGTACCCCTGGTCTCACCTTTCAGTGTTTAAACTTTCATCAATCTGTGTTACTCTAGGAGAGCTCAGATGAATCTCAGCTGCTGGCTCCAGGGTTTTTACAGCAGTTTTCTCTTCCCTGTCAATGCTTAAAAATGCAAAATGGAAATTAAGCATCAGTTTCTGCTGGAGGAAAGTCCCATCCTCTTTGTATTTCTTGGGAGATAGGAGCCAAGGGAAGTCCCATCTCCAGACCTGCATCAAACCCAACATCCCCAGGGAGCCTGTGGTCTTCCTGACTCATAAATGGGTCTGTGCAGGCAGATTATAACAGGGAATAGCAGAACTTTAGCCACGAGGATGAGCTCATTTGAGATTGTTCTATGTTTGTGCTTGAGGTTTCCATCAGCTGCTAACACCTCCTTTTACACAAGTATTTTTCACTAATGAACAGACTCAGCTAAGCCAAAGTGGTATTATAAAGGCTTTTTTTTAATGTGTGATTTCACAGCAAGACAATAGCTTCGGATAAAGATTAATCTTAATGATTTTTTTTTTTAAATTAAAACCCTGACTGCTAAAGTATTAGTGTAATTTAGTTAAATTGTACTAAGAGTAAAAAAGCAAAAGCAAAGTTGAGAGTGTATCAGTCTTCACAAGCCAATATCTGTCGTCATGTCTTCATTCAGGTTTCTTCACTCTAAAATGTCCTGAATTTTCCAGAGTGGATCTGTCTCTCCATGTAAACCTTTATTCCCTCTGTCTCTTTAACAGGCAAGTTGTCCTGTTTCTCTAGTCTTGAGATGAAGATCTGAACTTTAAACCCACTCTGTAGCAAAGGGGACAGAGGTTTGTGGCACTGCTGATACCTGGAAGCGTGGAAACGCTCTGCCAGTGCACTCTTTGACCTTCTTATGTACTGAATCCAAAAGCCTTTTTATTTTGGTATTTGCTACGACAATAAAATGGCCTTCAGTTTTAGAATCTTCCAATTTTCATGTCAGGGTTTGTGGATGAACTTTAATATCACGTGTAGATGTATTTGCAGGGGAGGATTTTCCAGAGGGAACGGTGAGGTGCTGGGTGGGATTGGGGAGCTGTGGGGTGCTGTGGTCGGGGCTGGTTCTCCCTTTCCAGGGAGGAGGAGGAAAGTGGAAGAAGAAGGACCAGAAGTGCCCACGTCCAAGGAATTCCTTGTGTCAGCCCCAGCTTTGCTACGGAATGAGCGAAAAATGCAAGAACCAGACTGGAGCAGCAAACACCTCGGATTTGGTGAAGAAAATTCTTGTCATGTTTTACCAGACAAAGGGCAGGAACCTTCTGGGTGTTTTTACCCAGCTGTGTAAACACTGACTCTGCAGAGGGACGGTGAAGTTCTGCGCATTAACACAAATATTTGAGTTAATGGGTTCCAGCCGGCGCTTTCCCATTCTTCCCTCCATCAAGCCCAGCATTGCCCCGGCCCCTCCAGCTGCTCTGGGGCCCTGTGACCACCCCACAGCTCAGACTGGACCTACAGGACAAGCACCGTTCCCTGCCTTGTTTTCATGTCGCCTTTTTCCCCTCAATAATTGAAATTCCCACCCTGGGGAGGTAACAGGGATAACAACCTCATTATGAGAGTGGAGGGTGGTCGGGACCGCAGCAGTCGGGTGGGCTGGGTGGCGGCGCTCGTTCATGTTACTCAGGACACGGAGTGATCTGGATTTGTCACCAAGCCCAAGGAAGGGGACAAGCGGGGGATCCCCGGCCGGGCACCGCCGTCACCCCGGAGCCGCCATGAGGGGGCCCCTCCGCGACCTTCCCAACATGGCGCCGCCGCGCCCCACCCCTCTGCTCCCATTGGCTGGCGGCGCCTGCCGGAGCGATCCGATTGGCGGAGAGCAGGGGCGGGAGCGGGTGTGTGGCGGAAGTGGCGGCGGGCGGGCGGGGATGTGGAGAGCGGGCATGGCCGCCGGGGACGGGCTGGGCCCGGCGCTCCGCGCCGTCATCGAGCAGGTGCAGCAAGCGGCGGCGCGGCGGCCGCAGGTGAGGGGGGCACTGGGGGCCACGGGAAACCCGGCGGGACCGCGGGGTGGGGTCGCTGCCACGGCGACAGGCCTCCGTCACCGTGGGGACGGGCCCGCGCCCTGAGGACAGGTCAGCGGTGACCGCGGGGACAGACCCGCGGTGCCACCGGGACAGCTCCCACCGTGGGCACGGGTCACCGTGGGGACAGACCCTCAGTGCCCCAGGGAGGTGCAGACCACGGATCTGGGTGTTTGAACCCCCCAGCAAAGCAACCGGGAGCTACTATCGCGACAATCCCCGCTCCCTCAGCAGGGCCAGGCCCCCTCGTCCCCCCCGGCAGCCCCGGGGGGTGTCCGGAGCCGGGGCTCTGGGTCCCGGTGCTCACCCCCCGTGCTCCCGCAGGGGCTCCCGGCCGTGCAGCCGCGGCTCGTGGCCGTCAGCAAGACCAAGCCTGCGGAGATGGTGATGGAGGCCTACAGCCACGGGCAGCGCAGCTTCGGGGAGAACTACGTGAGTCGGGGGGCGCGGGGGGGCTGGGAAGGGTCAGCGGGGCTGGGAAAGGGCCCTGGGGTGGGCACAGAATCATTCCCGTTGGAAAAGCCCTGCAAGGCCGTGGAGTCCAAGCCGTGTGCCCACTTTGTCACCCACCCCAGAGCTCTGAGTGCCACATCCTGAGTCCTTCCATGGACACCTCCAGGGATGGGGGCTCCAACACCTCCCTGGGCAGCCCCTTCCAATGTTTAACAACCCCTTCTGTGAAGAAATTCCTCCTGAAGGCTTGGGCCAGCCCAGTCTGGGTGGCTCTGTGGGTGACAGCATCATTCCCTGGCCTCGTGTTTTTGAGGCTCAGGTTGGCCCCATGAACACACATGGCAAGGACACCAACCCTGTGCCTGCTGTGGGTTTAACAGAATTCTCCTTCATTCTCCCAGGTTCAGGAGCTGCTGGAAAAGGCATCAGATTCCAGAGTAAGCACAGAGTTCCCTTTGTGTTTTTTTACCATGTATAGCTGTGTCCTAAGAGCTGTTCAGTCAAAGTCCTGGGGTTTGTTAGGGATTTGGGTGGATCTTTATCTTTACAGATAAATGGTGGGTTATTCTTGGCTCACTGCCTCTGTCCTGTTCCCTCTCCTGCCTTGCTGGCTCCACAGGAGTCTGGGAATACATCTGCCTTACTCATGATTTGTCTGCACAGTGCTTTGCTTTTTGTGCTCTCTTTAGGGGAAGTACAATCCTTGTTGAAAAAAAAAAATGTTAACACTCAGTTTGGGGAAAACATCATTTTATGACTGTTGCAAAAGAGCTTTGCCTTCACTGTTCCCATGGACAGCATTCCCTCAGCCACAAACCCATCCCTGTCCAGACTCAACCTCAGCACAACCACAGGTTGAGTCTTTCAAGGTCAACAAACAAAGAAATTGGTTGTCTGGTATTTGGTTGTGGGCAAACGAAGACAGAAGTGCTGCGTGGGGGAAGAGGAATTGTTGTTCCAACCTGAGTGTCCCCTCTGCTTTCAGATTCTGTCATCTTGTCCAGACATCAAGTGGCATTTTATTGGCCACCTGCAGAAGGGCAATGTCAACAAGCTGATTGGTAAGTGCTGGCTGGTTTTTTGTGGGCAGTGATCTTCCAGTGTTCAGATGTGTAAAAGAGGCTCAAGCTGGAGATCAGGGAAAGGTTCTTCCCCCAGAGGGTGCTGAGCACTGCCCAGGGTCCCCAGGGAATGGGAACAGCCCCAGAGCTCCAGGAGGGTTTGGACACTGCTCCCAGGGAGGTCCAGGGTGGAGTTGTTTGTTGGGGTGTCTGTGCAGGGACGAGAGCTGGACTCAGTCATCCCTGGGGATCTCTTCCAGCTCAGGATCTTTCATGATTCTCTGAAACAATGACCATGAACTCACAAATGCCTGTTCTAGGTACAAACAATCCCCTGCCAGCAGAATTCCTCAGAATTCCTGTGTTTTCTCCCCAGCTGTCCCAAACCTGTTCATGTTGGAAACGGTGGATTCTGTGAAACTGGCAGACAGAGTCAACAGCTCATGGCAGAAAAAAGGGTCATCACAGAAGCTGAAGGTCATGGTGCAAGTTAACACCAGTGGGGAGGACAGTGAGTGGCTCTCTGTGACGCATGCATGTCTGTCCTGCTGCCTTGACAGGGAACTCAAACGAGCTGGGTTTGTTTGTGCTCTGAAAGGGTTTCTCTGGCAGAGCTGGGCACACAGAACAGGGATCTCCCTGTCCTTTTCCAGGCAAGCACGGCCTTGCCCCCGGGGACACCACGGCTGCTGTGGAGCACGTCATCAACAAGTGCCCCAGCCTGGAATTCGTGGGGCTCATGACCATTGGCAGCGTCGGGCATGACCTCAGTAAGGGCCCAAATCCTGACTTCCAGGTAAGATTTTCTCAGAGAAAATGTCACTGTGGGCTGGTTCAATGTTAGAGTTTGTCTGTCCCGGTCAAAGCAGTCTGAGTCAGGCTGTCAGGATGTAGGAACACCTTGTGCAGGGTGATGTAGAGCCCTCAGGATCAGTGTCAGTGCAGGTGTGAAGCCCCTTTCTGCAGGGTGTTGATCCCACCCCTGCTCTGAAGCTGCAGCCAGGATTTTGGCAGGGCAGCAGTTGCTGTCATGCAGCCCCTGGTCCAGGGGAGGTTTCAGCCTCTTGTGTGTTGTCGGTAAATCTGAGAAATCTCCAGTCACTGTTCAGTGCTTCCATGAGAAGTGTAGGAATGGCACATCCTGTGTGAAGGAGACTTCAGGGACAGGCAGGAATGAGGATGTGTGGCCCCTGGCACAGAGCTGGTGTGGCAGTGCAGGTGTGTGACCCTCTGCTGTCCCCTCGTGCCCTGCAGGTGCTGCTGTCCCTGCGGCAGGAGGTGTGTGAGAAGCTGAACCTGCCCCTGGACAAGGTGGAGCTGAGCATGGGCATGTCCACGGACTTCCAGCACGCAGTGAGTGTGTTCCTGCCCCTTCCCTCAGGGAACAAACGTGCCTGCACCCCAAATTCCAGCCCAGCTGCCACCCAAACAGGCCTCTGAGGCTTCGCCTTGGATGAAGATCCCAGTGCAGCTCTCCTGGTCCTGGGTGGGATCAAACCAGCCCCTGGGTGTAGCTGTGGGTGCTGAGTGTGAGAGGAGCCATCCTGTGAGAGCTGAGGCTGTGCTGTGGGGTGGTGGCAGCCCTGCCCTGACCTCCCCGTCTCCGTCTCTTCCAGATAGAGGTTGGATCCACGAACGTCAGGATCGGGAGCACTATTTTTGGAGAACGGGATTATTCCAACAAAGCCATTGAGGGCAAAGCCCCCGCTGGAAATAAAGGCCAGACAGAGGCTGTGACAGTGCAGGGGCACTAAAGGGAAAACGAGTGGCCTCACCAGGGGAGAGACCTCGCTGTGGGAGACCTCACTATGCATTTTACCTCCCTCCGTGTCAGCACCCAATCCTGATGGTGGAGAGGGAATTCCTGAGAACAGGCCAGAAATGCCTCACAATCATTGTGATTATAGAGTACCCCTAGAAACTGGAAATCTTTATAACCAACAAATGACAAGGAAATTGAGGGTTGGAAGTGGCTGTGCTGTCTTGGTTCCTCAGGGTCATCAAGGACAGAGACTTTGGGGTAACTGAGCTGGACAAACAAATGTTTGTCAGGCTGGAGTTGCTGCTGAGCAAGGTGGGTGTCACTGCAGCTGTGCTGGTGGTTCTTTTCACCAAGGACTAAATGCTTCATTCAACACGTTATGATCTTGCCAGAAACCTGTAAATGTTTCCCCAAATTCAAGTTGTGCACGTGGGGTGGTTGGAGCTGGGATGGGGCCGTGCTGTGACACGGGAGAGGCCGTGGCCATGGCCGAGGGATAAGTGACAGGCACAGGGGACTGAGGAGCTCAGCTGCCACTGTGAGTTCATGGTGTGATGCTTTGGCTGCCCATCACAAGTGTGGGAGTGTCTTTTCACCTCGATTTTGTCCTTTTCAGGCTGACATTAACTTTTCCCATGGCTCCGTGGCTGCCCAGATCTGGAATGCTTTCCCCTTTCCCTTCCTTTCTCCTCCTCTGTTGTTGGGAATTATTTTCATCCTCCCTAGTAGTTTTGCTGCTGGTTTTTGGTCAGAATGGGGGTTTTGTGCCAGGCCTCTGCCCTGCCACCAGCTTGCTGCTTTCCAAGGTGAGTCCCTCATGGTTTGGTGCCTGTGCCATCCCCTTTACACCCATATGAGGATAACAGTGCTTGGCTCAGGGCGTCAGGGAGCTTTCCTTATGAGAATACTTCAGAAAAGGAAGTATTATCCCACTGCATTCTGCATTCCTGAAGAAAAAAATCGTTTGGTCACTGAGAGAACTTCTAGGCTGTGTCTTAACATCCTTTCCTGCTCTTGGAAGAGGGAAATGGGACTGTCCCTGCAGTAACTTTCCTTCAGGTGTGAGCAGAAGCTCCTGCCTTGTCCTGTGGTGTTTGGCCAGTCTCACAACTTGTGTTACAGCTAATTTTGGGCTTTTGTGTCTGCTGAGAGGAGCTGAGCTCGGCTGCCAGCAGGAACATCCTCCCCAGGCTTTGCTCTGTGTGCGTGTGGTTAAATCTCGCTGTTGGTTTCACTCTCTAAAAGCTGAATGTAAATGAAAAGAGTCAACTCCAACACCAACCTGTTGTAGCTCCGTGGTTTAGAAGCGCTGTGGGGTCGGAGCCGCCCTCCCCACACTGCACCATGTGTGGTTCATAGTCTAGTAATAAACAGTGGTGAGTTTTAATGCCATCTGTGCCAACTCAAAAGCTATTAAAGATGTTATTTTTATGTTCCAGCGTGGTGAATAAATGCCCTGAGCTGCCCTTGGAGCTGTTTCCCCAACCTGTTGGAGCTGGGGCGGAGGGAGGAGGGTGATTGAAAGGGAGCTGAGACGGGGCTGGCAGAGAAAGTGGAGCGGGTTTTGATCAGGAAGGGCTCAAGTCGCTGTCGCGTGTCGCGAGCTGTCCCCGCAGGAGCCGCTGGGTGGCGCTGCTGGGCCGGGCACGGGCCGGGCCCCAGGGTCGCCGTGTGCCCACCTTGCTCAGGTGCGGGACCCCCGCTAGAGCCTGCGGGGCTCCCTGGCTCTGCGGGGCTCCCTGCCAGGGCTGTCCCAGAGCGGGCCGTCTCGGGGGCCCTGGGGATGCGCTTTGCCCCAGGACACCTCTCTCCTCCCGCCGGGCTGGTCCAGGCGACCATCGCGGAGCAGCTCGGGTGCTGTGCTGGGACAGCCCGAGCTGGGCTGTGTCAAGGCTCTAGAGAGGAGGGGGGATCTGCCAGAGCTTCTGCTCCTTCCTCTGCAGCTGCTTCTCCCACCCATGGAGCTTCCAAACGACTTTTCTCCTTGTGTCCAGAAGGTTTGCCACGCTTCCCACGAGTCTGAGCCTCCCCGGGGCCGGAGCAGAGGGCGCTGCCCGCGGGCACCTCCCGAGAATGCCACCTGGAGCCCGAGGCGGGTGCGGGAATGTGGCGTCGGTGACACCGGACATCTGCGGGGGCCGTGGGGCGCAGACCACCCAGGCCCTCGGCAGAGGTCAGCCGGCAGATGGGAACCGCTGGTCACTGGAGTGGAGCCAGCGGGCCGCATATGAAAGACTCCCTGGGCTCGTAATGAAACGCGCGGAGCCCCGGCCCCCCGCGCCCCCGCCTTGGTTTCCGTCCATCAAAGCCCCGGGCCGGGCTGGGAGCGGCAGCCTCGGGCTCCCCATGCCCGACACTGTCCTTGTCAATATTTGCCTTGGAGGAAGGCGCAGGGACTCCTCCACCCTCGTGACTTCCAGTGGCCGATGGCGCAGGCGTTGTCCCCTCTGGAGCAAAGGCATGGCCTCTGGATTCCCTCAGGTCCCCTGAGGTTACCTTTGTTTCCACATGTCCCTTGGGTGGGGGCTGACCAGGCTGACCTCCCCCCAGAGCCTCAGCACTTCACATGCTCTGTGGTGAAAAACTTCCCGGGGGCTTGGAGCACATCCATGTGCAGACTGGGCTGATTCTAAGAAGAATAAACCCCTTGATGATGCTGCTCCTTCTTCTCCAGCTCCTGGGAAATGGATCATCCTCAAGGGAGCACCAGTGCCAGCAGAGATCAGGAGCTGTAGGTCAGGTGGGAGCCCGGGACACCCAGAGCAGCTCAGCCCAGGCAGATCCTGCTGCAGCCTTCAAAGTGGAAAGTGTGTTTATTTCTGGGATATCGCCTTTCCGGCAGGAAGGACGGCCACTGCCAAGGTTTTTATTGGATCCCAGTGAAAGGAATTGAGAGAGTCTCGTGCTTGTTGTCTTTCCCTGCGCCTGCAGTAGTTAAGGAGGTTTTTTACCTTCGAGTGGGAGGGAGGGATGCAGGGATTTGGCATCCAGCACTGCGGCGATGGAGTTTCAAACGGGTTGCCTTGTCTCCTGGGCCGGAGGCATCAGGAGGGGTCGGGGCTGGAAAAGCACGGAGAGGGGCTTGGAAGCACTTGAAAGAAGCTGAACTCTCAGGCTCAAAGCATGTGGAAAGTGTTGCTTGAGCTGCTCTCCTCCAAGCGGGGCTGGGGCGGGGTATTCCACACGTCCCGCTTTGGACAAGGTTCTCACTGTTCTTGGAGGGAATTTAGAGACTGAAATTCTGAAGAGCAGCCACAGCTTCAGAGAGTCATGGATGCAATTCCAGTGCTGGTACTGGAGCTCCTGGAGATGCAGATTTCTTAATTTAGGGTTCATCCAGTGAAAGGAGGTGGCCGAGCACAGTACCCTGAGGTTTTTTGGGGTGTCCCCCTGTGGTGCTGTGCTGGGTGTGTTGTGAGTGCCTGAGACAAGGAGTCTCCTCTGCCTTGTGGGAATGCCCAGGGGGAGCAGCAGGGACGCTCATCCCCTCCAGAAGAGGGAGGGCAGCCCAGTCCTGCTCTCTGCAGTGCTGAGATTGGGAGGCCCTGCTCACCACGGGGGGGTTGGGAGGGTTCCCTGTTGTGCTGATGCTCGTAGGAGCTCAGGGCGGATACTGGACACAGTTTCCTGTTGCTCTTCCAGCTTCAGCTGCAGGATCTGGGACCAGCACAGAATCAAAGGATAGTTTGAGTTGGAAGGGACCCACAGGGATTATGGAGCCCAGCTCTTGGTGCTGCACAGGACAATCTCACCCTGTCCCTGAGCCCTTCTCCAGAGGCTCCTTGAGCTGGGGGTGTTCTGTGCCAGGACTGGCTCCTGGGGCAGTGTCATTCCATGGTGTGGGATGGACCCAGGCAGGGAAAATTCTGCTCAGTGGAAAAAAGGGGAAGGAAAAAACCCAAATAAACAAACAAAACCAACAAAAAAAGCCCTCCAAACAAATCAAAACCAAAAAAAACCCCCACCACACAGAAATATGTGGGACACCTCACTGTCTCTTTTACTAGCAGGATGAAGCTGGTCTCCAGGGCTCTGGGGTCCCACAGCTGACCCCCGGTGCCAAGGTGAGAGGTCTGGGGGTGTGTGAGTGGCCGTGGAAGAGCCCTTGGGGCCACAGTCTTTGTCCCTCCCTGCTGCAGCTCTGCAGGCACTGGGCTCTTGTGCCCCCAACCAAGAGCACACGTGGAGAGCCTGGAGTGTGAGCTGAGCAGCGCCTCCGTTCCCCGGCAAATAATTCTATTTATTTGGAGAGAGGAGTAAATTTCTATTCCCCTCCAGGAACTATTGGTCCTGGAGAGAAACCGCATTCCCAGCGTGGTCCTGTCGTCCTTCCATGACCCTTCTCCCCCGCTCCCTGGCACGGGGTCCTGCAGACTTCATTGCCGGCTTTTGATCCCTTTTGATTTGATACTGCAGCGAGCCGTGGCCTCAGAGCAGCCGAGCCCCGGGCGGACGGGAGGGCTGGAGTCAGGCAGCGGGGACGTGAGAGGAGGGAGCGGGAAGAAAAATATTGAACTTAGCGTGAAAAGCAGTGAAGCAAACAGGGAAGCCGAGGGGGACGAGCAGAGCTGAGGCTGGGAGAGGGCAGAGCAGAGTGACCAGGGACTGAACTCTGAGAGTTTGTGCAGGGAATTCCTCCACGGAGTCCCGCGGCGTCCCGGGGTCCCACAGGCACGGGGAGACCACAGAACTCCCGTGTGCAGAAGATCCACTGGGTCCACGTGTGTCACCGCTCTTGACACGGCACCCCGTGCTTGTCACAGCCGGGATGTCACAGCGGGGCACCGCAGGGCGGCCACACGGACCGCGTGGGCTCTGAGCCACGCAGGGCTCCAGCCTGGCCCCGGGTGGGAGCAGCCGCAGCCCTCCGGGGGAGCGCAGACCCCAGCTCTGGTCCGTGGAGAGGATCGCTCTGGGTCCTGCGGGACCCCAGGGGCTCGGGCTCCTGCCCGCGGGGGTCCCGCTCTGCTCCCTGCGGGTCTCCCCCGCTCCTCCACGCCGGTGCCGTCGGGGGGGCCGAGGCGCTGCCCTCGGCGGGGCCGGGGCGGGCCGGGGCGGGCCGGGGGAGGTGCCAGGGCCGGCGGCGGAGCGCGGAGAGCGGGGGAGGCGGTGCCGCCGGAGCCGCCCCGGGGAGCGGGGCGGCGGCGGGCGCGGAGCCGGAGCCCGGAGCCGTGGCCCGGGGCCGGGGCCATGCGGCGGGCGGCGGCGCTGGTGCTGCTGGCGGCGGCGCTGAGCGGCCCCGGGGCCGGTGCTCGGAGCTGCCCCGCGCTCAGCCTGGGCTGCAAGTGCGCGGCCGAGCGGGCCAAGGCGGGCGGCGGCCCCGGCGCGCCCCGGCGGAGGGTGGTCTGCAGCGGCGGGGGGCTCCCCGAGCCGCCCGAGCCGCGCCTGCTGCCCGAGGGCACCGTCACGCTGTGAGTACCGCGACCGGCAGCGTCCCGGGCATCCCCGGGTATCCCCCCTTGCCACCGGCATCTTCCCCGGGCATCTCCCTCCTTCCCGGCGCTGCCCCCCAGCCCTGCTGCCCCCTGAGCGGGCCCAGAGCCCACGCGTGGGTCGAGCTGAGCCCTCTCCGTGCTGGAGCTGCTCCCCCGGGAACCCCCGGCAGATCGCCCCGTGCCGGGCAGAGGCTTGCGGGGACTCGGGCACCGGGGACACCGGGACCGGGCGTGGAGCCCCGTGGGGTCGGGAGCGCAATGGAGTTACTTTTTCCTCTCAATAAGCGGTTCTGCACCAGCGAAGGCGTCTCTCGGTGCTGCGCAGCGTGGTTTAAATCGCGTTAAAGGGGTGTCGGGGCTCTGCGCTGCCGAGGGGACCTCGCTGTCCCCAGGGCGCGGCGGCAGAGCGGGGCTGCTGTGGACGTGAGCTGGAAATCCAGGAAACGGGCTCTTTCTCCTGCTTCCCTCCGCAGCCTTTCTGCGGGCCGGGGAACATGTTTTTGTTTGAAAGTGACTGCCGTCCCTGGAAATATTTACTGAGGAGAGATCAGGAGCAGTTAAGGGGTTTGGGCTTTGTGCAGAAGTTCTAAAGCAGCTGCTTGATCCGTAAAGGCTCCTCTTCCTCGCGGCCCCCGTGCCGGGGGTTGGGGTTCGGCTGGAGCTGGCAGGCGTGTGCTGCTCGCTGCAGGGTTTATTTATAACTCCAGAGAAGATGTTTGAATTAAAATCTGGATTGGAAGCTGGGCTGGCAGCGCTGCAGCTGCGGGGAGCGCTGCTTTTCCCCGGTGTTGTCCTGTCAGGGTGGCTGTGCTGCCTGCCCATGGTCACAGCTCAACCTTGCCCTGCTCGGCTGGGTTGGGTTTGGGGGCTGCCTTGTCCTGCCTGCCCTCACATGCCCCAACCCGGGGGTCGTGTTTCTATTGCTCTGGGTGGTGTTGCCGTTGCTCTGGGTGGTGTTGCCATTGCTGTGGTTTCCCGGGTGCCACTCGCTGCACGGGGCCCTCACTTTGGGGTGATGGTGGCAGTGAGGGTGGCTCCTCTGGCACCACTGTCCCCATGTGGAGTGTGGCCATGAACACACTGCTGCTACAGGATGGTGCCATGAGCATGGGCTGAGTGCTACGGCCACATAAAAAGCATGAATTCTCCCAGGTGTCCTGGCCTTCCCTCGGTGGGGGACACTGGGGGCCCTCAGGCAGGTGACAGCTGGGCTCCCCGTCACACTTGTGAGCTTTGCTCTTTGTGTCTTTCCTCTTAGGGCCCTTCCTCGCGTGTCAGCCCCTCCAAACTCTCATGGGGACGTTTAGTCCTTTGTCAGTTTGTATTTGGGAGAAGCATCCCACCCCACACCCCATGGCTGCTCCAGTGCCCTCCCAGCTGTTCCCAGCAGGGTGGGGGTTTGTGCTGCCTGTGCTGAGGGCTCCCTTGGAGGGGCTGGGATGACCGTGCAGAAGCATTAGGGCATTACACGATCCCACTAAAACGTGACATGAAACCTACAGGCGTAGGCAGAAACCTACAAATATGCAGTGACCCTGGCTCTGCTCTCGTGCAGTAAACATGATTTATTCCAAACCCTTTCCAGATGGAACAATCAAAACCAGAGGCTCCAACTCTGGGAGCGTCTCCTGGAGCCACTGGGGTGCGGGCAGGGAGTGGAGGGGCCCAGGCATGTGGCAAGGGCTGCACGTGCCTTGGGGACATCCTGCTGGGGACAGCCAAATCTTCAATTCTGCAGCTGAGCTGGGTCTGAGCAGGGCTCCTACACGTGCCCCAGGCCCCCATCTGTGCCCTGGGGTGCCAGGTCCCCTCTGTCCCCAGGATCCCAGGTCCCCTCTGTCCTCAGAGTGCTCAGCACTGCTGTTGCCCCTGCTGCAGGAAATGTGTTTGGGGCAGTGACGCTTCAAAGCAGAGCTGTGTTCCAGCGCTCATCCGGTCCAGCCTGGGATCAGCAGTGCCTGAGTGCTGAGCACGGGGGAGGGCCCCTGGCCCGGCCGCAGGTCCAGCTGTCCAGGCAGGCTGGGGACAGGCAGGCGGCCAGAGGAGTTTCAGTGGCTGCAGGAGCTCTGTCACCCTGTGGGTCCCTCACCCCGCCTCTCATTTGGCTTTTTCCCACACTCTCGCTCTATTTATCTTTAATTATTAGGCCTGTGCTGAGGAATCCTGCGCTGCCTCCACTGCAGCTGCTGCACATTTACCCCCTGAGAACCGTGCTGGCATCACCCCTGGGCGGGCAGGGATGAGGGACAAAGGACAAGGAGTGAGGGATGCCTGTGGCCCCAGGGACCTGCCCTGCAGCCATTGCTGGGCTCGGCCATGACCCCAGTGTCCCAGGGGAAGTGTTGGTGTCTGCTGGGCAGTGTCTGCTGAGCAGAGCTGTCTCCTCTCCCCTCGTCCCCTCGCAGGGGTCTCCAGGGATGGCTGTGGGTCTGCGGAGGGGGGTGATGCTCACACGTCCCCTACAGCCCCAGCAGACGTTTCTTGGTGTGTGCTGTCCAACAGCCACCCCAGTTTATACCCAGGTCATTCCTGTGCCCAGCTCCCTGCAGGGAGGAAGGAGGGGTGCCAGCCTCAGTGTGTTGGGTTGTCACCCTGCTCTGACTGACCCTGGAGAGGTCACCCGGCTGTTTTGGCAGGGCTGGCACCAGGGCACAGTGTGGCCCCAGCCCCACATCCTCCTCCAGTTTGGACCAGGGGATTTGGCACCTCTGGGGCCGTCCCTGCAGCGTGGCTGAGGTGCTGGGTGCCGCAGACAGGGATTAACAGGGCTTTAATCCCCCCCGGCTGACCCCTGTGCTAATCACCGATGGAAAAAGCGCCGTATCCCTAACGAGAGCTGGAGGGGCTGGGCCAGCCCCGCTGTCACACGGGCGGGAGCCCAAACCTCTTCCAGATGTGGAATCCCAGCACAGGCCTCATTTATGTGCACAGCTTGATTGCACTGAAATTACAGATTGTCTGCAGGGAATAGAGGGCTTTGACTTATGACCAATTTCCAGTTCTACTTGAACTCCCCGCTCCAAGGCCGCTCTATCCTGGGCCCTGCAGATGGTTTCTTTCTCAAGCCTTCTCCCGGTTTTTATTTGTTGTTTATTGGGCTGCAGCTCCATCGGGTTTGGGTTTTCCAGGGGCTGCAAGTCGTGGTGCTGCCCAGTGCATCAAAGCACCCCGGCCCAGGCTGGCTCTGGAGCCTTCGCCCTCTCTCCAGGGCTGATTTTTCCTGTGCTAACAAAAACCAAGGGTTGGAACAATAATTTTCACCATCCAAAATAGCCCGGCGTGACGTGAGGCTGGAGGAAACGCCCGGGCACGGCACAGGGAGGGGAAGAGCCCCCAGCACCCAAACAAAACAGAGAGGGGGGGATCCCCCAGGTCTGGGGTTCTCCAGCCCCACTGGCTTGGAAGATGTGGGGTCGCCTCTGGAATGCAAGGTTCCTTCTGGGAGCTGTGGGGTCCTTGATGGAATGTGGGTTCCTCCCTGGGATATCGTGGGCCGCCCTGGGATGCTGCAGAGACCCTCTGGGATTCTGTGGGGTCCCTCTAGGTTGCTGCGTGCCCCCCCTGCGATGCAGCCGCCCCCAGAGGCCTTTCTCATTGCCAGAGCCCTCAGCACCTCTCAGCAGCCCCGGGGCCCCTCTTTTCCCTTCCCGAAATCCCCGTGCAGAGCAGCGAGCCGTGCTCGGGGCGCAGCCTGTGCCGTATCTGCCGCATATGCTTTGAATTAATGCACTTGGAGAGCAGAGCCGGGCCGGGTCCCGCCCCCACCGCCGCCCCCCAGG
>VZSR01003514.1:1688834-1710186 GCA_013398615.1 Brachypodius melanocephalos | reverse complement strand
GGGCTCGGCTGGGCCGGAAGGGGCACAGCCAGTGACCGTGGCCCCACTGTGGCTGTGCCACCCTGCAGATGCCCATCAATGCCTCCAATGCCCTGACCCTGGCTCACCAGCTCCGCGTCTACACGGCCGAGGCAGCCAACTTCTCAGACATGGTTGATGTCCTCTATGTGGCCCAGATGATAGAGAAGTTTATTGGCTACGTGGACCAGATCAAGCAGGTAATGAGCATTGCAGGCGTCTCCTGCCTGCCCCAGTGCAGCCTGGTGTTTTGGGGGTGGAAAAGCATGAATTGGGGTGTTTTCACAGGGGGCAGTGGTAGCTCTTTGCAGAGCTGCTTGCTGTCCCCAGCTGACAGACGTGATCGTGGAGATGGCCAGCAACATCATGCTGGTGGACGACCACATCCTGTGGATGTCCCAGAAGGAGGAGAAGGCCTGCACCAGCATCGTGCGCTCCCTGGAGAGGATCGCGGCCCATACGCTGAGCAGCAACTCCCAGCACATGGCAGTGGTGAGGGGGAACACGGGCTGGGGCTGGACACGGGGAGGAGGGATGGGTGGGCTGCTGCTATGGGGTCTCTGGCTATGCCAGGAAGGTCTCTGCCCATGCCAGGGCTGATGATCCTTCTGTGATGCTGACAGAACTCCCGCAACATCGCCTTCGAGGCGTACGTGGTGAAGCCCGAGAGCTACGTGGGGCTGAGCTGTGTGGCATTCCAGAGATGGGACGGGGCCCCACAGGGATGGCCCCCCCCGGCCGAGCGGGGGGCCGAGCCCACGCCCGACCAGCAGCTCAGGCTCCGCTGCACCACGGGGCGGCCCAACATCTCCCTGAGCAGCTTCCACATCAAGGTACGGGAATGCCGGGGCTCGGGGGGGCTGGGGGTTGGCCCCTGCTCACCAGTGACCGTGCACCCGCAGAACAGCATCGCCCTGGCCTCCATCCAGCTGCCCCCCAGCCTGTTCGCCAGCCCCGCCCCAGCCACGCCGGGGGCTGACTGTAAGCTGCAGCTGCTGGTCTTCCGCAATGGGAAACTCTTCTGCAGCACCGGCAACTCCTCTCGCCTGGCTGACGATGGCAAACGCCGCAGCGTGGCCACCCCCGTCATCTACGCCGGGACCTGTAAGGGCAGCATGCTGGGGTGTTTGGGGTGCCCTGTGGGGCTCTCTGAGGCATTGTGCTGGTGCTCCCACAGTGCAGAGCCATCCCTGGGGTTCTCATGGGGAGATGGCAACGTGCCTGTGGGATGTGCAGGGTCCCCTGTGTCCAGCCCCTCTGGCGGTGCAGGTGGAGGGGTGTCACTTGTCCTCCTGACCGGGTTTCTCTGTGGCTGCAGATGGCTGTGGAGTGGGGAATCTGTCAGAGCCGGTGGCTGTGTCCCTGCGGCACCCCGGGGAGGGCACAGACCCCGTGGCTGCCTACTGGAACTTCGAGGTGCTGGGGGGCATGGGGGGCTGGAGCGCCGAGGGGTGCCAGCTGGCTGCCCGTGAGCCCAATGTCACCTCCCTGCACTGCCGGCACCTCAGCAACGTGGCCGTGCTCATGGTAGGTGTGGGGTGGGCAGTGGGGTGGGAGTGTTTCCAGGGTGGGGAGCATGGGGGGCTGCAGGAGGGTGGTGGGGTGGGTCAGGGAGGGGCACAGGGGTGGTGCTGTGGGGTCTGACAGGCTGTGCTGTGCTGTGCAGGAGCTCAGTGGGTTCCCCAGTGAGGCTCAGGGCGCTGTGGAGGTGCTGCACCCAGCCATGTACACCTGCACGGCTGTGCTGCTGCTCTGCCTCTTCACCACCATCATCACCTACATCGTCCACCACGGGTGAGGGAGTGTGCGGTGCCTGTGCTGGTGGTCTGGGGGCTGTGCTGGTGTTCTGGTGCTTGTGCTGGTGGTCTGGGCGTTGTGCTGGGGGTGGTGTCCCTGTGGGCAGCGGGAGGAGCTCCCCAGGTGCCAACAGCCAGGAGAAGGTGTACAAGGAAGGCTGTCCAGTGGCATGGCCCTGTAGGACATGGAGATGACCCTCCAGGAATGTGCTGCCCGGGGTCCTGGTCCTTTGCCTGTGTGCAGGCACGTAACTGTACATCTCCTCCAGCCATGCCCTGTGCCCAGGGCCAGGCTGTTGGTGCCTCCCCCCAGGTGCAGGATTTGTGCCAAAGGGAGCCGTGACTCCCTCGGGGCCAGGCAGGAGCTCCCAGGTTCCCACTGTGCCTCTTGCCCTCGCAGCACCATCCTCATCCCGCGGAAGGGCTGGCACATGCTGCTTAACCTCTGCTTCCACATCGCCATGACGGCCGCCGTCTTCGCGGGAGGCATCACCCTCACCGGCTACCGAGCCGTGTGCCAGGCAGTGGGTACCGGGCGGGACGGGCACCGGGGGGCGCGGCCGTGTCTGCAGCATCCCCTCCCCAACCGCCGCCTCCTCCCGCAGGTCGGCATCATCTTGCACTACTCGTCCCTCTCCACGCTGCTCTGGATGGCGGTGAAAGCCCGAGTGCTCTACAAGGAGGTGACCTGGAAGGCGCCACAGCAGCCGGACAGGGACACGTCCCAGGCAGCCCCCAGACCCATGCTGCGGTACGGACCCCCCGTGCCCCGGCCCCGCGGGGGCTTCTCCAGGGGTTGAGGCGGGACATGCTCTTCTGGACAAGCCCATCCCGTGCTCTCCCACGGGCTCCAGGTGTGCAGTGACGCTTCCCTCCCTGCAGGTTCTACCTGATCGCCGGCGGGATCCCCCTCATCATCTGTGGGATCACAGCAGCTGTCAACATCCAAAACTACCACGACAACAACCCCTAGTAAGTGTCCTTGCTCCCTTCCTCCCTCCCACATGGGTGGCCTCCCTCTGCTGGGGCAGGGGAACTCGTGGCACTGGGAACCTGGAGAAGTTTGGGAAAGGGTCAGTGAGATTTCTCCTGAGAGTTATCCATATGATGGGAAAAATCGTCCATGGCACAGCTCCACAGAGCCCGTGCCATCAGGGCAGGGGGCCCAGCAGCTCCACACCCTCAGAGCCCCTCTCTCTGCACAGCTGCTGGCTGGTGTGGCGGCCCAGCCTGGGCGCTTTCTACGTCCCCGTGGCTTTCATCCTGCTCGTCACCTGGATTTATTTCCTCTGTGCCGGGCTCAGTCTCCAGTGCCGACCCTCGCACCAGAAAGACATCCCGGAGCCTCTGGAGCCAGCACCACGGCTTGGGGGGACCGGGGACCTCCTGACAGACTCCGGCTCCATCTCGGTGACGCTGAATTCGGGGCCGCCCTGCCCCGAGGGGGACGCTGTCTACTCTCTGCGGGTGCAGTTCTGGGCGCTGGTGGCCACCCACGCCCTGTACGTGGCCCTGTGGACGTTCGGCGCCATGGCCGTGTCCCAGCGCTGGTACCTCAACATCGTCTTCAGCTGCCTCTACGGCGTCACCGCCGTGGCTCTGGGGCTCTTCATCTTCGTCCATCACTGCCTCCGGCGCCGGGACGTGCTCAGCTCCTGGTTCTCGTGCTGCCCGTCGTACCGGAACGCGCTGCCCATGCAGGCCTACGTGCACCCCGGGCTGGGGCCGGAGGACGGCTCGCAGGTCTTTATCGGCTGCGACCCGGAGGCCGCTCGCTCCGGAGCCTCCTCCTCCTCCTCGCCCAGCAGCGCCGGCTCTGCCGGGGGCCGCTGCAAGCTCACCAACCTGCAGGTAGCCCAGAGCCAGGGGGAAGCGCGCCCTGCGCCCTGCCCGGAACCGGACCCTGCCGACGGGAAGCCCGTCAGGCACAGCAGCAACCTCCACGGCCGCAGGAGCCACCGGGGCAGAACTAAGCCGTGCAGGGACGGGAAGCACCATCGCTTGAAAATGCTGCGGGGCCCCACGGAGCAGCCGTCCAGCGAGAGCGGGAGCCTCCACAACAGCCACTCGGAGAGCTACCCCAGCGGCAGGACCAGCCCGGCCAGCGGCGGCCGCGCGGGGCCGCGGGTGGCGCAGGATGGGGACGCGGTGCCCAGCCCCTCGGAGGGCAGCGACGGCGGGCGGAGGGTGCCCGACTTCGCCGAGGCTCGCCGGAGGAGCGGCAGCCGGGACAACCTGCGGCCGGGCGGCGGCGCCGAGAGGGAGGCGAAGCGCCGCTCCTACCCCCTCAACGTGGGCAGCCACAACGGCGGCCTCAAGGGCAGCAAGTACGACATCAACCTGGCCAGCGCCGACAGCGTGGCCGGTATGAAGACCGGCCTCTGGAAGAGCGAAACCACCGTGTGAAGGTGGGGAAGGACCGACGGCCGCAGCGTTTTCCTGCGGGAGCCGCGGCCGGGGCTGCTCGGGGTGGAATCACCACATGCACTAGCAGGGATGGGCGGCACAGCCGGGGGCTCCGGCTCCCCCGGGCACGGCACGACCCCGGGCCCACCCATCTCCCCGAGGAGGCTCCGAGCTTCCCGCCGCGGTGCCGGCGGCTCCGGCAACCCTCGGCCGCCAGCAGCCGGAATTGCAGCCGTGCTTTCATCACTCCTGCATGTCACTTGAGATTGATCCTAAATGCTATTTTATATTATACAGAGGAAACGTCTATTTTTCAAAGCTATATTATTGAATGTATATATGTATAGACAGAGCCTTGGGTGATGCGAGGGCCCCGCTCCCACCCTGTGCCGTGGGCCAGGGCCCATTTGTGCCACGACTGCAATATCCCCGCTGAGGGACCACTCCAAGTGCCCTTTACGTCCAGGCACTGCATGCCCAGCCTGAGCAAACTGCTTCTGGAGAGCAGCTGCTCCCTCTGGAATGTCCCTACCTGCGTGTCAGCCCCGGGGGCTGCGCGGTGCCAAAGCCATATTGCAAAGCCAAGCACAAGGTAAGAGGAGCCTCAGCTCCAGGGTGAGGTGATTGTCTGCACTGCTTGAATGCCAGACACTAAATTAACGGCCAGAAAAGGCTCCAGGCACTAAAATCACAGCCAGAAAATGCCCCCAGGCCCTCAGAGGCTCAAGCCATGCAATGGGGTGGGCTGGCAGACCTGTGCTGCTCTGTGCCAAAGCACCAAAGAACCAAGAGGTAGGGGAGGCCCAGAGCACCTCTGTGTCCTTAATCCAGGTGTTCAAACTCAGAAAATATCAACGTTTGCTCTTAAGAAGGCAGAGACCATTCTGAGGAGTAGGGACCATTCCTGGGAATGCACAGGGATGATGACAAGGAATTAGGGACCCTCTCGGACAGTCAGAGGGCTGGAACCTGGATAAGCACTTACTGTTCCCATTGAAAAACAAGTTTCCCCTTTTTCCCATCACACAGGTCAAACAGCTGGGCCACAGAGAGGCTGCAGCAAAGCAGAGGAGGAAGGTGGGAGCCTGGTGCCTCCCCTGCCCTTTCCAGCCTCCCCTGCCTCAGTTCCCCTCGCCTGCAAATGAGTTTAATAATGTAGCTACCTCCGAGGGGTCGTGGGGCTGGCAGGGCCACGAGCCGGGGGAGGAAAAAGCACTTAGTGGGGGCTGGTCTCACCTGGGAACCACTCACCCCACAGGGCTGGGGCACCCCTGGGCTTGACCTGCCACTCTCTGCCTGCCTCGGCTTCTCTGCCCAATTAAATGTTTAAATATTTCCTTGTCCCTGGTATTTCACACAGTTTAAACCCTTACTGCAGCTCCTGCAGCCTCCCCAGCCTGGCTGATGCCCCGTGGTTCTGTTGCTTGCTGCATTGTGACAGTATTAGAGGAAAAGCTTTGTATTCCTAATTACACTTTGTTTTGTCTGTTTACAAGCGAATGACATATCAACAGAGCTTCCTGCAATATCCGGGGGGAGGGGAGGGAAATATGCCAAAGAAATGTCTTTAAAGGGGTCTTTTTGCATTTTTATATGAATAGAATGTTTCTAGCAGATATGTTTTGTTAATATATTAAAGATATGCCAATCTGCCAAGCTCTACTGTTATTTCTCTCAGACTTCATGTTCAAATCCAGCCTGGCCTGCAGTTTTTTGACCCTCACAAAGTCATTCTGCTCAAGAATGAGAAGTCCAAGGTGAGGCTGCCCTGGAAAACCTGGCACCTGCACTTTTATTTATAACAGAAATGTAACATGACCTGAAGCAGTCACTTCATAAAAAGCCCCATTTTGGTCCAGCACATTCAGGAAGACCCAGCCTGCTCCCTCCCCACAATCTCATTCCCTGGGCCACTGTCTCTGCAGCACAATCGCTCTGTCCCTGCTGGGCTTCACACTTTTGGTCGCACAACTGTCCCTGGCAGCAGCATCCTCTGGGCCATGGCCACCTTCAGAGCCAGGCCTTGGCCCTCCTGAGGGCCTGGATCTCCTGCGGGCTCCGCAGGTACTCCTCGATCTCGCTGTCTGAGATGGGCTCATCGCCCGTGAGGGCCGAGTCCAGGGTGCTCGGAGCCGCTGCACGCAGCCTCTTCCTGGGGTGGAGGAGGCAGGGGGGCAGCAGGGGCCTCAGGGTGCCCCCACGCTGGTGCTTCCCTGCTGAGGGACAGCCCTGCTCCTGTGCCACCAGAGAGCTGGGAGAGCCCTGGCCTGGGGAGTCCTTATCCAGAGAGTCCTTATCCAAGGTGCCCTTCTCCAGGGAGCCCTTATCCAGGGAATCCTTATCCAGGGAGTCCAGGCCCACAGGGTCCTGGCCTGGGGAGTCCTTATCCAGGGAGTTCTTATTCAGGGAATCCTTATCCAGGGAGCCCAAGCCCACAGGGTCCTGGCCTTGGGAGCCCTGGCCCAGGGCTGTGTCCTGCTGCTCCTCCTCGTCCTGCTGGCTGAAGGCTTTTTTCAGCAGGAACACCCGGTGCTGCAGCAGGTCCCCGATGTGCTTCACCACCGTCTTCTTGTCCAGGTCAAAGGCGCGCAGCCAGGAGAGCTGGGAGGCCATTCCCAGCAGGATTTCCAGCAGCTCCTTCAGCCTGAGGTGGGCTGGGGGCGGCAGATCCACCCCTGCCAGGCGGCAGAACCGCGCCAAGGGGCAGGAGAGGCGCTGGCCGGGCCGCAGGGACTGCCAGGCCAGGAAAGCCGCGGCCGTGACGATGGGCACGGGGTGCCGGCCGGTCACCAGCCACGTCTCGCTGGCCAGCTCCACAATGCCCAAGGTCCGGGCCAGCAGCTGCTCCTTGTCCTCCAGGAAGGGCGCTGGGACGTTGGCCGTGGGCTGGAACAGCCGGAAGCTGCGGGAGCAAAGAGGCCACGGTCAGGGGAAGCCTTTGGGACAAACACACCTTGCTCCTGCCATGGCTGCTGCTCATGGAATTCAGGAGGAATTTCTTTATGGAAAGGCTTCTCAGGCATTGGGATTGCTGCAGGCAGGTGGTGGAGCCCCCATCCCTGGGCTCAGGGCTGGGTGACAAGGTGGGCATTGGGCACAGCTTGGACTCGATGGCCTCAGAGATCTTTTCCAGCCTCAGTGACTCTGGGGTTCTGGTTCCTCCCTGAGCACCTCTCTGCCCTCTCCAAACTGAGGAGAACAGGGAAAGATGAGAACCACCGGTGGGACAAGTGAGAGACAAAAGCCAGCCCAGCCTGAGCACACACATCTGTGTCCCAGCTCAGCCTCTCCATCCAGGCAAGACAAACAAGGGCTGCCAAAGGGCTGGGAAGGGGCCCCATCACCTGTTCAGGTGCGTTGTCACCAGGTCTGCCAGGCTCAGGGCGGGCACTGAGAGCCCCAGCTCCTTCTGCAGGCTCAGGTAGACGCTGGCAAACAGGTCCTGCTTGGCGTAGAGCAGGGAGCAGACCGTGCCCATGGTCAGGGGCCAGTTGTGCTGGCGGCACGTCACGAACACGCAGCAGCCCCCCAGCAGCTCCTTCTTCTCCAGGCTGACCAGGTGGAAGGCGGGGAGCTGCAGAGCCCTCTGGAAGTAGGACACGGCTGTCTCCTCAAACACTGCTGGGAGCTGCAGGACCTTGCAGAGGTCCTGGACTCGCCGGATCCCTGCGGGAAAACGCCGCCCTCAGACACCGGATCAAGGAATTTCACCTCGAAAATCCAGCAGACAGCATTCACCCGGCCCCACAGGGCATGGGCAGCCCCACAAATGGCACTAAAACACCTCCCAGCCCCTCAGGGCAGGGGAGGCACCGGCTGGATGCAGCACCAAGTGCCCTCCCCCAGCTCCGAAGGGTTTTGACCCTTTTCCACCATTAGAACCAGGTTAAACAAACTGCAGCAGCAGCCAGGGAGGGTCGGGGGGTGCAGGATCTGCTCTTACCTCGCTGCAGGCAGCGGCTCAGCTGCTCCTTTTGGCCAGTGCTCTGGGAATAGGCGACCTCTGGAAAACAAGGTTGGATCAGTCAGTCCTGCAGGAATCCAGGGACAAAGTCATTTGGATCTGGGGCCATCAGATGCCCACAGAACCGGACTCCAACAATCAGAACTGTTTGAGGGCACGGAGTTAGAGCAGCACAGGTAAAAGTGAGTTGATGGATCTCCTCTGAGCCAGGGGCTCCCTACAGACAGAGCCAGGCAACGGCCTCGGAGCTGCTCTGCTGTACTTAAAGCTCTTCTAAGAGATTCATATGAAATTTTAATTATCTCTTTTAACAATAAGAGATTCTAGAGTTTAAATTTAAAGCCCATCACTGGCTCCAAGCCTAAATCCCGGCAGGGAAGCGCTGCGGGTGTGCCCCGTGATGGAAAACCCTGCTGGTGTTTGGGGGGGATGGAGAGAGGGGAAGCGGCCGGTCTGACCCGCACGGCCCCGCGGGCACACCGAGACACAGCTCGGGGAGCGCTTCGCTTCCCGGACTGCCTCAGAGAAGTCAAAAAGAGCTTCGCACGGTCGTTTCTGCACCATCCCTCCCGCGGACCCTCCCGGTTCCGCTGCCGCACCCCGCAGATGCTCCTCGTCGGTGTAGGTGGTGGTGAGGAGCCCCTCGGACAAGACGCAGCCGCAGGCGGCACAGACCAGCTGCTGCTGCGCGTAGTGCGCGTCCTCCACCAGAGACTCCGAGCCGCACTCGGGGCACCGGCCCCGCGCCGCCATCGCGGCCGCAGCGCTGGGGGAGCGCCGGGGCGGGTGCACCGCCAGCAGCCAATGGCGGCACCGCCCGCGGTCCGTCCCTGTGCCCGCCCGGCCGGGGCACCGCCCAGGAACGCTGCGTTCCGCCCCCGCCAGTTCCGCGGGGAGGCCCGGGGGGAGGCGGCGGCGGCGGCGGCCCCGGGACCGGCGGAGACTGAGGGGACAACGCGTCCTGCTCGGCGGAGAACCGCAAATAACCCCGGCTCGGAGGTCCCTGGGCTCATGGCTGCGGAGGATCAGGGCGATAACCGCGCTCAGGGCTCGGCCGCCAAGGCAGGCTGGAGGATGACGGCCTCCTCCTTCTCATCCTCATCCTCCTCCTGTCCCTGCACCGCTGCGGGCCGAGAATCCCTGCCACGGTCACTGCCGGTGCTTTACAGAAACTCTCGATTGTGCAGATGCGGACGAGCCCGTCCATCAGGTTTCCCCAGCCCCGTAGCAGGAAGTTCGTGCGTGGATCGCTGCAGGGATGAAACCAGCCCCAAAATACCTGGAGGATGAGCGGAGCCGGGCGCAAGGAGGAGACTTTTTGAATCTGCTCTTTCAGAACAAAGACACGGTGATCAGAACGCTAGGTTTAAGGTGTTTTTATTTTAGTGTTCCATAAAACCGAAAGGTGTTTAAAAACAAGCAGTACCTGGGCTAAAAGCAGAGAGTACAAACAGGGAAGGTGCAGTCAATAATAAAACAAGGTATTTGATCCTTAAGGCCCTTGAGGATATCAAACGCCAGTCCCCTCACACCAAAGCAAGGCTTTAATGAGCACTGCCAATAAAAACAAGGTACCAGGGTTGGGTGATGCTTTTGGGGCTGAAGAAGTCGAGGACTGGGACCCCCCCTGTGCCCCCCCAGCGCTGGCTCTGCTCGGGGAGAGGCTCCACAGCTGAACAAGCCCGAGACAAAAGCTGGAACTGGCACAAAAAAGCTGCCAGGGGAGGCTATTCCAAGATTTAAGGCTTCATCTCTGCTAAGAGCACGAATTATTTATTGCTTTGGTTCTGTGCAGGTCACTCTTCCCAGCGAAAAAAAAAAAAAAAAAAAAAAAGTCTAAAATACAAGTTTATCAGTGAGGTACAGGATGCAGAGATCCACGAGGAGGAAACAAATCAATCCTTCATCTTCCTCACTCGAGAAGGCACGAGAGGCAGCAGAGGTTCCAGCAGAAAAGAGAGAACGGCCCCCACTGCTCAAATAACACTAAAATGAGATAAAAGTACCTCAAGTCTTGCAAGACTCTCAGCTCCTAAGGCTTGTTTGAGGTCAGGCTGCCCATGAGAGGCAGCTCTGCCTGTAAAGCTCCAGACTTTGGTAGCGGGAATAAACAGGAATAAAAATGTCATTAACGGCATTCTTTTGATTTTTCTAATAAATGTTTACATCTCCATGCAAATATATTAAACTGCTCCTCGCTACAAAAATACAGTGTTTGAGATCTCCAGTAGTTTCCAGTGGTTTATGACAATTGGAAGCAGACTGCTCACAGGGTGAGAGTCCATCCAGCTGCTCCAGTCTCTCCATAAAGTGCTTTGTTGTAGAAAAACTGAGTTAGAAACTCACCCCTGAGTCAGGAGTGACCCAATAATCCAACAGTTTCCAGAAGTAGGAGTGTTTATTTCCACAGAATTAAGGTTAAAATGCTTTGAAGCTCTGGTCCTCACAAAGCTTTGGTCCTTTGCTTCCTGCTCTGTTGGTTTTCCAGCTTCCCTCTAAGACTTTTATGGACTCTCCCTACCCTGGGAAATCCCAGAGGTGCAAAAAGGCATCTGATTCTTTTGATCTTTGACAGGAGCTCACCAAAGAAAAGCCCCACGTGGTTTCCATGTGGTGGATGCTCCCCAGCAAGGAGCTGTTCCTGCTCTCTGGGATGGGGAGAAACATCTCTGACCACACTGAGACCCCCAGGAAGGTTTGGAGTGTCCAGCAAACCCAGCAGCCCTCAGCTACACAAGGTTTTCCTCCCACTGTGAGCAGCAAGGAACCCAAGCAGGGGGAGCCCCAGTGCCCCCTGCCCTCTCTGGAATGACACAAAAAAAAGCACTGCAAGACTGATCACCCTGCAAGGATCTTTAGGGGGAGCCCAGCTCCAAAATCCAAAGTATTTGTGTAAAAGGGAGATGGTCAGAGAACTCCCACAGGGCACAAGATGTGAGACCCAGCGCTGCTCCAGAGCACAGGGCAGAGCCAGGGGAGCCTCTCCCCTCTCTGAACAACCTCCAGAGCAGGAATTTTAAGACACTAAGAGAAAAACTGATTTAAAAATGTACCTTTGGCCCAAATTCATTGATGCCATTCCTATGGTAGAAACGTACCGTGAACCTCAACGTCTCCTACTCCAAAAAACCTGCAAACCTTTCCCCTGAAGGACTCCTGGGAATGTCCACTTGATGAGATGAATTGAGATTTGGTCAGCTTACAGTCAACTTACAGGGCATTAATTCCTTTTAAATTACAGCTCTGAAGCTGGGACATCTTTGGACTTCTCCAGTGTAGTCAATTATTATTTTAAAAACAATCAAATCCTCAAGCTCTACTGTACAAGGATTTATATTGCACGACCACTTCAGAGGTGGAAAGAAAACTAAGTGATCTATCAAAGCTGCTACAAAATAAAACCATTTTAAAAAATCTTCCTAAAGGATCATCAGTGCCTTGCTGGGAAGCAAAACACATCAAAAACCCTCCTCCTTCCCATGACAACCAGCCTTTGGATTAATGCCTGATCTTCCCAAATAATGGGAAGGAAATAAAAAATAAATATGATAAGGTGACTTCATTACAACACCTGATGGAACTATTAATCAATCCGAGAGTTGCTCAAGGCAGAAACAGGAAAAAGGTCATTTTCTGTGAGCAGCACAACCAGCACCACCTGCTCCACACCAGCTCCTCACCCTCCTCTGCAGGAATTCAGTCCTTGTTCATCAGCACCCCGAGACCCTTCACATCTTCCCAGCTTTTCTGTTCCCAGACATGGAAACACGGAGGATGTTTGGGGTTTCTTCCATGACTCTGACAAGCAGGTTGTCGATGTAGTCCTCGAGCTCCCGCACCTGGAGGTCCTTCCTGGAGATGGTATCCTTCTGCTTCAGCACCAGCTGGATCAGCTCATCGTGTGTCAGCTGAGCATAGGCATAGGCAGGGTCTGAGGGATCGTATTTCTTGGGAGGGAGGGAGGGAAGGCAGGGTCAGAGCAGACACAGGACGTTCCAAACCAGCAACAGAGCACACAGACCAGCACAGTGACAGCTGCTGCTTAAACAAACCTACTAAAGCTTAAACCAGCTGCTTAAATGCACACTGGTAAAGCCAAATTCAGGTCAAACAGCAAGAAACACCCACCCAGGCCTTTGCTGTTTCTTCCTATTTCTTTGGAAAGTCTCTTTTTAACCCTTGAGCAGCATGAGAGGTACTGGGCAGCTTCTGGTGATTCCTCCAGCTTCCAGAACACTGCCCAGGCAAGGAGTGTGAGCACAACAGGCTCCTGTGGGGCATCACACACAATTTAGGTGGAATCCCAACAGCACGACACTCATTGCAAGTTTTCAACTCTCTTGAAACAGCAGCATGTCAGTCTGAATCACTCAGCTCACATCCTCTCCTCTCACACCAGGAGGAGGCACTGCCACGATTTCAGTTCTAACTTCTCTATTTCCCAAAAAAAACCCTGACAGGCAATTAGGGGAGCTGTGATTTTCCCTGCTGACCCAGGGATGCTCCCAGCCTTTCAGATCAACGTGGCAGGTAAGCTGTGCCTCGGACCTGGAGGTCTCTTTGAGGCCAGGATTGTGCTGAAAGCTGTTCTCAATCCCACTGCTCATCCCAACTGTGCTCCAAGGAAGTGGCTGTGCCTGAGAATCTCCACAAAACACAAGCCCCAGCTCTATTATAGATTAGTCTGTAAGAAAATAAGCATTTAAGGACTGTTCCCATGCTTGGAGGCTGACCAAAAGGAAGTTCATATCCCAACTATCTGGAATACACAAACTCTTCAATTAAATCAAAGCTTGAGCAATGAAAGTGCCACTGCCCTCCATACCTTCACACTCATTTCCAGCAGCTTTTCATTCATGGTGCTGATGACATTCAGGTTCTTGCTCTGAGGCTTGTTTGCCATGGCATTCATTGGCTTCACAGGATGGAGCCTGCAACAGGAAATAAAAGGTTCCTGCTGTTTAGGCAGAACATGAAACAGCAGCACGACACAGATCTTTAGACCAAGAACAAACGCAGCAAGACTGGGGAGGATTCCTTCTCTGCACTATCTCCTGACAGAAAAGAGATTCAGCTTCAGGAAGACAAGGTATTTCTAAGCCACAGGGGTTTTGTGAGTGTTTTCCAGTTCTCTACTATCTGTATTGACTTAAAGGATTGGAGATAAAGCAGCAGCAGGAAGGGAAATACATCCTGAGTGTGTCATGGGAGAAAAGCCAGGTCAGGCTACACGAGGAGACAGAACACAAGGCAGCTACTCTCATCCCTCAGGAACTGGTATTTCAGCCTGGCCTTCCTAATCAGAACATACCTGTGATCTTACATCAAATACTTCTGCTGTCCTGAGACAAGCATTAGGCTTTGTCCAATCTGAACTGACACCACAGGTTGTGAGGAAGTGCTGTCGTTATTTGCCTGAGCAGGACTTAAAACACCAATTTTAACATAGGAAGAAAATTTTCTTTCTATTTCAGCGAATGCTGGCCCAGAGGTGTCCTAGAGCCCATCTGCAGGTGAAGTCTCCAGGGCTGACAGGACAGCAGGACCACTCCCACACAGCAGGAGCTGTGTGATCACTGAGGAGCCCAATTCAGCCAGGAAATGAAGCACCTCCATTCATCAGGGTGACCATTCTCCCATGTCTGACAAACAGCTGAAATGACTCCGTGCCACCTGCACTCTCCCTACGGCTCCCCTAAGAGCAGCTGCTCCCCTTGGCACCCTGAGGAGCTGCACAGATCCTCCTGGAGCCAGCAGCAACTCCACATTGGCTGACAGCACACAAGCACTGACAAATCCAGGCCCTAAATCCAGAGGAAGTCAGGGCTGTCCAATCCTGGTCAGATCCAGCAGCTGGAGGGACAGATCTGCACCTGGAGAGCAAAGCAAAGCTCACACCTGCACGGAGGTACCTGCTGTGATCCCCACATGGTCTCACCTGTGCTTGGGAGACACGGTTTCACCACCCCGTGGGGTTTGGTTAGGGAACGTTTCAGAGGGTGAAACCCGTGCCTGGAGAAGTCTCTTCTTGCCCGAATTTCCCGCTTTATCTGCGAAGCCCTCGGCTGTTGGCTTTTTCGGAGACTCTGCTCTACGACTTGGGGTGTCAGAGAGAAGGGAGTGAGAGGAAGAGTAGGGCTGGCAAGGACATGACAGGGAGGAAGAAAAAGCGGAAGGCTCAGAGAAGCCACACTCTGCACGCTCCTCAACACCTGCACTCCTTTCCAGCTCTTGTTTCTCAAAGTGACTGTCACACTCCCTGGAATGAGACGTCACACCTAAGCCTGGGTCAGCTCCTTGGACACAGAGCCTGGGAGCATCCACTGCAGCAGGCAGCCCAGCCAAACTTCCTGTGTTACCAGTACCAGGAATAGCTCCTCCTCCTCCTCTCACAGCAGCCAGGATCACTGGGGCTGCAGCAGAGCGAGCAGAGAGCTCTTTTTGTTCTCCATGCAAAGGTGTCAACCCTCGGGGCTGCTCTCCAGTCCCTAAAACACCTTTGTCACCTGCAGTGACCCCACAGCTCTCCTGAGAGTCTCCCAGCAGCTCATCATCAGAGCCTCCCTCCGGGATCACTGGAAGACTGGCCAGTGCCGAGCCCCGGTCTCCAGGAACAGGAATGGCAGATTTGACATTTGTGAGACTGACAGATAAATCATCATCATCATCCCCTTCCTTTTCTAAAGGCCTGTCACTGCTGTTACCTCTGCCTGTCGCTGGAGGGGTGACAGTCTCCAAGGAGGCACCTTGAGCGAGGCACCCATGAGTGGCTGAGGCTTCAGCACCCAGGAATGGGAGCCCTGGTGTGGATTTTACACCAGCACCTGAAGCAGCAACATCAGCCCTTAGCTCAGCCTGGGAAGTTGCTGGGGATTTCCTCAGCAGTGCAGCCAGTCGTGGGGCTGGCTTTGGTGGGACAAGGATGTCGCTGCCAGCCCTCCCTGGATCCCCTTCCCGAGGGGACACTGTGCGGGCTCTCGGCGTTGGTTGGACTGGAGAAAGTGTCTCGTTTCCAGCAGGTGGAGGTGCCTGGGGCTCCAACATGGGCACACACTTTGCCCATTGCTTTCCACCACAGGTGTCCTCATCCTCCCTGAGCTCGCTCTCAGGGGACAGTGCTTGGTCAGCATCTGGCACGAGGCTGTCACTGGACTTGGAGAGAGACACAAAACCTTTGTCACCCCTCGTGCAAGGCTCAGTGTTGACACCAGTGACCTCCACAGCTGTTCCATCTCTGTTCCAGGTGGGATGTGTGCTGTCCCCAGAGAGCTCTGTCCATGGGACTGCTCTCAGCTCACCCTCAGACCCTGCTCCCTCTCCTGCTGCCTCTGAAGCCATCCATGACCTTCCACTGGAATCCAGGTGCTGCTCTCCACCTTCCTGCCCACTCAAACCTGCATCACCTGATGGCACACCCTGCCATCCCCCAAGGACAAAGGCCACAGATTTCTCACTGCCTGGCTTGCTGCTTTCCAGAGAATGCTCAGGCTGGAGCTGGGCAGAATCACAGTGTGGCTCTGGAGCCAGCCCAGGGGGCCCAGAAGGGGGGTCAGACAAGGTGCCAAGAGGGTCTGGCACAGCTGTGACATCACTGGTTAAAGCCACATCCACAGAGCCCCCTGAAGCACCACGAGCAGGGTGTCCTGCAGAGGAAGAGTCTGAAAGGAGAGAACCATTGACAGCCTGGAAACCTGGCACTGCTTGTCCCCCACGCTTGGACACAAAGGGATTCTTGTCATTGAAATGACAGCCAGAGGGGACAGAAGGTGTGGGTGGGACAGAGGGACCCCGGGAAGCCTCTGTGCCAGAGCCCTCAGGATCCTGCCCCCAGTCAGCAGCAAAAGGATTATTGCCCCTAGCAGAGCCCTGCCCAGGAAGAGGCACTTTGGGAACAGAAGCTGCAGGATTTTGGGATGAAGGGAAACGGGCGATGCTGTCGGGATCCAGGGCTCTGGGATCCCACTCAGGAGCAAAGGGGTTCCTGTCATTCCGAAGCTCTGCAGCAAAAGCAGGAGCAGTGAGAGAGGCAGGAGAACTAGTGATGTTTCCAGAGTCTGGCACTTGGAGTGTCTGCCCCCCTTTAGAAACAAAAGGATTATTTGCACTGCTGATACGGTGCACAGAGAGAAAAGCAGGAAGGGGGACAGGTGCAAGAGTAGGAAGCGTGGCTTTGGGTTCCTCCTCTGGAGACAGGCCCAGTCTGCAAAAAGGGGACAAAAAACTCGCATGTCACTTGGAGACACAACACGAGGCAGGAACAGACAAGCTTTAGCACCAGCCTCCACCAGCTCTGCCACTGCAGGTGAGCTGTACTTTATTTAAAGACCTCACAGAGAGGTCCCCTTGTCTGTGAGACTATGTCTCAAACTGCACCTTTACCAAGCACTGGGCTTATGTCAGAACTCTTCTGCTGCAGAGCTTGTTTTTGCTGCTTTAAGCATCGTTTCTTTGCACCCCAAGCAGGTTTATTAGTGTGTAAAACACTGCATAGGCAAGAAACTTAAACTTGAGAAGCACTGAAAATGAGGAGTTAGACACACACAAAGCACAGCCTTATTAGTAGGGCACAGCTATACACATATACATAGATATAGAAAAACCCCAAACACAATTTATATATATATATGTGTGTATGAAGGATAAAGGAGCAGAATTTCCGAAAAAGCCTTGTGTACAAATCCACAAAAAATCCCTCTGTGAACGACGCCAAAAGCAGAAGGGCTCCAAGGCCACCCTTTGGAAGACCACAGCCAAGTAGGGAATAGGAAAGCAGAGATGTTAGAATGGGCATTTCAGACCCTGGGAGGCTGCAGCCACACAGCTCAGACAGAGTTAGTTTGTGCAAGAGATCCAGCAAGAAAAGTCACCCCTTCAGTACCTGCACAGGTGGCTGCGCTAGAGAACCACTATTTCAGCATCACTCACAAGGAGCATCCCTACATCCATCTTTCCTTCACAATGAGGAAGAATTTGGGAGTTGTTATTTGCTATCAAAGCGCCCAATGCCAGCGTCAAAGCCGCAGAGCAGCACCTGAGCCCAGGTGTGGCAGGACACAGCCCCCTGCCACCACCACTGCCCATCCCAGCTCTGCCAGCAGCTGGCACTCACCTGGGTTTCACAGCTTTGGTCTTGGCTGGTGCAGCTTTCTCAGGTTTCTGTTCCTCCTCACAAGGGGTGAGCAGCTGCTTGTTTGTGACGGCCTCCTCCACATGGTGAGCGTCTCCTGACGGGCTCCCTCTGCCCAAATCTGCTGGGACTTCAGGGCACTTGGCCTCCTCTTCACTCTTCTCTTCTGGAATTGTATTTTCCTCACTCTGCAGGGTCCTGTCAGGAATAATCTCAGCATCGCTGGTCTTCATCGTTTCCTTCTTCCCACTGACCAGGGAGAGCAGGGCAGACTTCTTGTGGTCTGGTTTTTTGGTCTCTCTAACAGCCTCGATGCTTGGTGGAATGCTGGTGTCCAGGTTCTCCTCACTGCTCAGCAGTTTGTAGGATGGCAAAGTCATGGATTTGAAGGTCTCCAAGGATGTAGACCCAGAGAAAGCCTGAGGAGGAGAGGTTCTTCCCAGCTCCTCAGATGATTTAGTGGACCTGGAGGACAGGTTTTCCTCTGAAGCAAAGTGCTGCTTCCTCCTGAGGTTGTGAGGAGAGGGGGAAGAGGCTGGAGTCTTGTCCTTCGTCTTGGTCTCTTCCATATAAACATGACTGCCATTGATGCACAGGCTAGACTTGGACACCGGATCGTTTTTGGATTTAAGGCCACTGAACAAAGAGAGCCCATCTTTTTTGGTGTGGTTAGTGGTGCCTTGGGTTAGCTGCCTACTGTCCAAAAAGGCTGGTTTACGAGATTTAAACAGAGGAGAAGAAGTTGGCTTCCCTTCCAGCGCATTTTCAAAGGATCCTGGAAAAAAAAAAACAAACAGGGAGAAATTCAAGACGCAAGAACAACCTTTGCTCTGACGCTACTGAGAGCCTCAGTGCCAGCAGGGACTTCCTATGGATTTGTTCAGAAAAAAGAATGTAACCAGTGCTGTGGAAAGTGTGAACAACCCTTTGGAGGAAGGTTTAGTGCCAATACTCACGTTCTGAGGTGGGAGAGGTCTCAGACTCCTCCTCATCCCACTGCGGCTGGAAGTCGCTTGGCCGCAGCCGAACCCTGGGGGTGAGGGGCTGCTGGGTGGGCAGCACTGACATGGACTGGGACAGGGACGTCTTCTGCAGGCCAGGCTTGGAGAACAGCGCTTTCAACTTGGATTTCTTCTTCTCCTTCTCGACTGCCTCATCCTCGCTGTCAGCAGGGGAGTGGGACGTGCTGGGGACGATCGCCGATGCCGTGTCCGAGAGGCCACTGCTCCTCTTGCCCTTGAGCTTGTCTTTGAGCTTCCCAAAGGGAGAGCGGGGCTTGTCCTTCATGGACAGATCAAACATGCTGGCTGTCATGTTGCTCCTCATGAACTGGATATCCACCTCGATCTCCCCTCTCTCTTTTTCCTTCTTCCCTGGTTTGGAGTGAAGCTTGTACCACCTGTAGCAACGGGAGATTTCTTTAACCACCAGTAACTGAGAACACAGAGGGTGCTTATCGTTGAAAAATCAAATCAGCCCACAGTGTAGGAAAAGAAAGCCTTTAATCTTATGATGACGTCATGGTCACAGCCCCTGGTGCCAAGGAAAACATTCCTTATCGTAAACACAAAGTTATTAGTAAGATTTGGTTTAAAACCCAGGTTAGGAAGGGTTAAAAAAAGGAGAAAAACAGAAACACAACATGGAATTCCTGTATTTCAGCTCAGCCACTCTCCTCTGCCCTTTCATCCCTCCTCCTGACACTGGCAGGGGCCAAGGCTTTGAAGTGGAGCGAGAGCAGCAGCCTCAGAGCCTCAGAGCTGCACACTCGCCCCACGCCCTCATACCTTTCATTCCAGCTCCTTAATGCCTCTTAAGCCAAGGAACCCCTAATCAACACCAGAGAGCCAACCCGAGCCTTACAGACCTCGGGGGATTTCCACTCACCTCTCCAGGCTCGTGACTGGCACACACCAGGAAGAGCATTGCTCAGACAGAGCCGTCTCCGTCTCCCTCCCCAAACATCGAGCTCTATGGGGAGTGTCCACGACATCCCAAACCACAATCCCACCACCCACACGCCCTCAACCACCCCTCAGTGACAGTCGAACCACATCTGAGCCAGCAAAGAGAACTATCAGCACTGCACACCAGCATGGTTTTGTTTGTTGATGGAACCGCAGAACCCATAGGAAAGGCTGCCTGGAAACAGCTTTGTTTCTTCCTTCTCAGCAGCTGCAATGGGAAAATAAAGGAGGCAAACAGAGCATGCAAATGTGACCTGCCAAAAAATTTGCACTTCAACCTCCAAAGGTATACTGGAAGCAACAAAAGAGAACAAGAAAAATTTGCTCCAGAGAGAATTCAAAACTAATGGGGATAACCGAAGGAGATGGATTCAGGAATCTGTTACAAACACTTCAGAGGGAAATGTGGAAGAAATTCTTCCCTCTGAGGGTGGTGAGGCCCTGATGCTGGAGAAGCTGTGTCTGTCCTGTCCCTCAAAGTGTTCAAGGCCAGGTATGGAGCAATGGTCTAGTGGATGTTGTCCCTGCCCAGGGCAGGGGGTGGAACAAGATGGGTTTTAAGGTCCATTCTGGGATTCTAAACCAACACTTGAGCTACAGTCAGATGCTCCAGCCTGGGGTTAGAAGACACCCAGGGAATGGGTTTTATCAGGAGACTGAGGCTTTTGCCCAGTCCTGAATCTGCAGCAGCCTGGGAATCACAACCCCTTTGGCCTTTAACACGAGACAGCACTGGGCACTTTTGTTCCAAACCCGTGATTTCTGGGAGCATCCTGAGCTCGCAGGGCTTCGGAGCCACAATTGATCCCGTGTGTCCCGGGAGCCACAGGCAAACACCGTGTTCAGCAAAGGCAGCTCAGCCCCGGCTGAAAGGGGCACCCCTGGGAATGGCTGGAAGGAAACCACGGACTGACAATCCCCAAACCACAAAAAATCTCATTAATGGCCTTTATCATGTTAGCAAGCACCTGTCAATCAACGTGCATCCATTTTCCTAATAAAACTAATCCTGTATGGCTACACATCACCATGGCAGCAAGAACAAAACAGGCTTCAAACAGGAAACCGAGGGCTGGAAACAACTGAAAACAGGAGAAATTTCCCCAGGAGTACCAAAGCTGCACTTCCATTTTTTCTCCCCCTCAATTTTCCTTTGCCCAGACACAAAGGAACGTGCCTGAGGCACCAGCTCTGAGCTCTGCTGACCAAGGGGCTCCGCAGTGTAAACATAGCAGTGTCTGACACAGCCTTAATGAACCCACGGACTAATTAAGCCCTGACAAGCGGGACGGCTCCATCGCGGCGCTCAGGTGAGGCAGGGGAGGAAGGTGAGTCACGGGCACATTACAAGGCTGCTGACTCCCAGTAAAACCCTCCCGGGAACCACCCCTGGGTTTCACCGTCCCGTGTTTGTGTTCAAAGCAGCGAGTGTGACACAGAGCTGGCGCTGCTGACAGCGGCAGGGTCAGACCGTGGAACATGGAATTATCCACCCTAACACGCGTTGAGTGTTTATTAGGAAAAATAAATAAACGGCTGCCGGAGCCCGCGCTCGTTCCCTGCTGGAAAGAGGCAGCATTCCGAGGACGGCAGGTTTCGGGGGTCAGGCTGGCTGTGTCCTCTGTACGGTGTCAGCACTCACATGAAATATTTAAAAAACAAACCAAGGACCAGGCAGGACTGGCTGGAAAAGCTTTCTCTGGGCCCCCAGCCTCTGCCAGGAGAAGGCACGCCCCAGCTATGGGGGCTCACCCCCATCAGGAGGGAGCAGCTCCGAGGGGTCACCCCCTGGGCACTTATGGGGTTTCAGGCGTCCCTGTGGGGAACAAGAGACCCCCAGCAGAATCCCCCCACCCCTCTGGGGCACAGGGAGACCCCCAGTCTGCGGGACACACAGATTACCATGGGGGCACAGGGGTCTCCTACCAGACCCACACATACCTGAGGTGCACAGAGGTTCCCATGAGGAACAGGGACACCCCTCGGGGAGCTGGGGGCTCCTCGCAGCCCTTCACCCCCCCGAAGAGCACAGAGGCAACCCTCAACTTCCCCCCCAGCCCCCGCGGGGCACGGA
>VZSR01003514.1:1654272-1688734 GCA_013398615.1 Brachypodius melanocephalos | reverse complement strand
CGGTGAGGCGCAGCGCCGCGGGCTTCGCCGGCAGCTCGAACGTGGCCTCCTCCCGCCACAGCGGCTCCCCCCGGCACCGCTCGGCCACCGACGTGCGGAATTTGTCGCGGCCCAGCGCCATCACCGCGTACGCGTCGCTGCCGCCCGCCGCCGACTTGGCGCGCAGCCCCCGCGCCCGCAGCACCGTCACCCGAACGTGGGTGGGCGCCCAGCCCGCGGCCGCGCCCGCCATGGCAGCCACGGTACCGGCGGGGCCGGGGACAGGCCGGGAATGGGCCGGGGACCGGCCGGGAACGGCGGCGGCGACCGGTGAGCTCCGCCCAGCCCCGCCCCTCTCGCGAGAGCGCGGAGAGGGCGGGGCCCGCGGGGGGCGGGGCCTGAGTGCACAGGTGTGCACAGGTGAGTACAGGTGTGCACCGGTGTGTGTACAGGTGAGTGTGCACAGGTGTACAAGTGTGTATACACAACTGTACTAGTGTGTGCATGTGTGTATGCACGGGTGTGCGCAGGTGAGTATACACAGGCGTGTACAGGTGTACAAGTATGTACATGTCTGTATTCATGGGTGTGTACAGGTGGGAGTACAGGTGTGCAGCCACCTGGGAACGGCACATGGAGCAGCACCCTCTGCTCGGGACAGATTTGGAGGCACTGCAGAGATCCAGAGGTTTATTTCACACGGCAGGGGTGACAAAAACCAGGACAAAACTGTACAATCACTGAACATACTGACACCAACCCGTGCCCAAAGGTGCTGCAGTGTGGCAGAGCAGTGTGGGCAGGCTGCACATGTGTGAGATGAGGATCCACCTCCCATCCCCGAGCAGCACAGATACGGAAATCTGTCCCAAACAAGAGGGAGAAACTGCCAAGAAATCTGACAAGATCCTAATTCCCTGGTTTTGGAAGTCCTCTGTGCTCGGAGCTCCCCTCATTCCCCTGAGCTTTTCCTTTGCTGAAGGCATCACTGCAGCTCCTGGAATTGCACTCAGCCCTGGAATGCAGCAGCTGGGACAGGGATGGAAATCCTGGGAAGGGCCTGAGCCTGCAGGAGGCTCTTCTCTCCTTCGAAACAGACTGTCCAAAACTGGCCAAGCCTGGGAAGACAGGGTCCTTTGTCCCTCAAGAAAGCAGAGCTGGCAGTCTCCACATCCCACTGCCAGCCATGCCAGGAGCACCCCAGCTGGGAGTCTGTCCCCTGCTCACACATCCCTGAGGCTGTGCTGCCCCTTGGCGAGCAGCTCCAGAGCTTTTCCCCGGCTCCAGGTCTCCAGCACCAATGGCACGGAGGAGCTGGTGCTGTCCCCAAAGCAGCAGCTTTCCCAAGGGAGATCCTCCTCCTCCTCTCCGGGTCGGTGCGTGCACTGCAGGGTCCTGCCACCACCGTCACCCCTGGTGCCACTTCTCCAACCCCGGCCCTGCAAGAAGAGGGTGGGAGGTGACGCAGTGTCACCCACCAGGCTCAGCTGGGGACAGGTACCCACAGCCACCACCCCAGCAGGCAGAGGAGGAATCCAGGAGCACCCTGCACAAGGTGTGCAGCTCCAGCCGGGCAGCAGCCCAGGGAGGGTTAAAGCTCTCGGGGCGGTGGGGAGGTGTCGGCAGCTGTGGCCGGGTTGACACCGCACTCACGTGCCCGAAGCCGGGCAGCAGCCCGGGGCTGGCCGCGGGCTCTGCTCCCCGGGGAGGACGGCGGCCAAGGCGGGCAGAGGAGAGACCGGAGGGATGGTGACCCGGCCGGGAGAAACGCTCTCCTCCCAGCTCTCGGCTGCTCGCAGTCAGTCGGACGGACCCGCGGGCGTCTCTCCGCCAGCAAACCTGAAATGGGGGAGCGCAGGGGTGAGAGGCCAGCCCCTCCCACTGTCCCGTGTCCCCAGCAGGGTGAATCCTCCCCAGGAAACACCTCCCGCACCTCTATCTGCACATCCCTGCTGCCCGCGCAGTCTGACAAGAAACCTCTCCTGCCCTCAGGTGTCAGGAGGGAAACACGCTTAAAATCCACAGAAACCAGAATAACTCCAATTTTGTCATACTAATTTTTAAAAAAAAGCTCAGTGTGGAAAAACCGCACCCTGCAATTTGGAGCTGTAAATCCGTGTCAGGGTGCCGGCAGGGCAGAGCCACAGCATGGGCACCCCAGGCACCCCTGCCGGCCCCCCGCCAGCCCTGCCAGCCCCCCGCCAGCCCTGCCGGCCCCCTGCTCTGTGCGGGCTGCCCTCCAGGAGCGCATTTCTCGTCAACGGACGGAGCGGGATGAAATTAATTCTCTTCCCAGATTTACACCGCTGGAGGGCAAAGCAACCTGCAGAGCCCAGAGCGGCTACGGCAGCGGCGGTGCCTCGCTGCGGAGGAGGTCTCCGCGTTTTCCTTCTCTAGCAGCAGAAAGTGGGATCGGGAGAAGGGGGAAATCCCAGGCTTTCGGACACATTCCCGCTCAGGAATGGTCCCACTGGGTGGGACCCCAATTTTGCAGCCCAGTAGAGGGGACAGTTTTAGGGGACCATCAGGGAACGGGGCAGTGGTGCCGAGTCTCACATCTCAAGCTTCTGCCGTGTACCCTGGGGTCTGCCTGCTTCCCCAGCTCTGCTCTGCACTGTAAGAGCACAGTCCCACCCCAAAGGGACGGGCCGGACCCCTCGAACCCCTCCCGAGCAAATGCCTGTAGGTACCTACTCATCCAGCTGTGAGCACAGCGCGGTCTGCGCGCCCTGCAGCCGGGACTCGCCCAGGGGCCGCTGCCGGTGGCCACCGCCCTGGGGCAGAGGAGTCTCCTCTGTTCTGCTGCCGCTGCCCCGAGCCTCGCCGTCCTCTCCGGGGCGCCCGGGGGCCGCCTTGCCGTCCCCTGCAGGGCCCCCCCGGGGGCTGAAGGCACAGGGGCAGCGCCGCAGGTCCTGGGAGACGGCGTGGAGCCGGCGGTCGGCGCGGCGCGGGCAGCACAGCAGCTTGCGGAAGGCGCTCCTGAAGTCGGGGCTGCGGCAGTAGATGATGGGGTTGAAGGCTGAGTTGATGTAGCCCAGCCAGTTGAGGAAGAGAAAGAGCTGGTCCGGCACCAGCGAGCGGCAGAAGACCTTGATGATGTTGGCCACAAAGAAAGGCAGCCAGCAGAGCGTGAAGACGCCCATGATGATGCCCAGGGTCTTGAGAGCCTTGTGCTCCTTGATGGCCAGCAGCCGCGAGGGCCGCCTGCGCCGGCTGCTCCTGGACGTGGGGCTGGGGGGCTCCTGCAGGAACCTCACCTTGTCCTTGCCGATGAGCTGGATGTGCCGCGTGGCCACGGCAAAGACTCGCACGTAGACGAAGATCATGACCAGCAGGGGCACGTAGAAGGAGATGGTGGAGGAGATGATGGCGTAGGTGACGTTGGTGACAAAGTCGCAGCAGCGCGGGTCATCGTAGCAGCGCGCCGCCTGTTCGTCCGCCCCGTCCCGCCACCAGTGGTTCATGATGGGCAGGAAGGAGATAAAGGCAGAGATGGCCCACACCAGGCACACCACGGCCCGGGCCCGGCCCTTGGTCATCAGCGCCTCGTACTGCAGCGGCGAGGTGACGGCCAGGTAGCGATCCACGGCGATGGCGCACAGCGTCTCGATGCTGGCCGTGACACACAGCACGTCCAGCGAGGTCCACAGCTCGCACACCGTGGTGCCGTAGGGCCAGTGCCCGCTCAGCAGGATGGTGGCCCCCGGCGGCACCACCAGCAAGCCCATGATGAGGTCGGCGCACGCCAGCGAGGTGATGAAGACGTTGGTCATGGTCTGCAGCCGCGGCGTCTTGGCGATGGCCACGATCACCAGCAAGTTACCAGCCACGGTGACCAGGACGGTGAGGCTGATGGCCGTCCCCAGCACCCACTGCCGGCCCAGGCTGTCAGCCCCGCTGCAGTTGCCGGAGCCCCCCCAGGAGCTGCCGTTGCCCGCGGGGAGGGGGCTCATCTCGGCCGGGCTGGGGGCACCGGCCCCGCGCCCCGCCGTGCGCTCCCCGCCGCTCCCGGCGCAGCCCTCGGGGCGGACCGGCGGGGCCGGGTCCCCTCCGAGCCGGAGGAGGAGCCTTTAAAGGCTCGGGGCGGCCCCGAGCTGCCCGCTCCGGAGGGCGAGGAAAGGGGAGGGGGTGACGGAACCTCCTCCCCCCGGACGCGCTGCCCCGGCCCGCCCCGCTCCCCCTGGCATCCCCGCTGGACGCCTTAGCCCCTCGCCATGCCCTCCAGCCCTTCTCCGTGCTCTCCATCCCCTCCCTGTGTCCTCCAGCCCCCCTCTGAGTCCCCAGTCCCACAGATCTGTCCCTGTTCCCCACGCACCCTGCCTTGGGCACCATCCCCTCCCTGTGCTACCCGCTCCTCCTCTGTGAGCCCTCAGCCCCCTGTGCTCCCTCACCCTGCCCCTCCCCACCTGCCCCTCTCCGTGCACCCCTCGCTGTGCTCAGACTCTCCCTGGGCAGGACAGACTGTCCCTGGTGGGGACAGTGACACCCCTGTTGTCCCCCTGCCCCAACATCAGCACAGGGCTGGCAAGGGGACAGTCCATCCAAAGGTGACACCCACGACCACAGTCACCATTTCACTTCCATATTTATTGCCTGAACCTCCTTCCCAGTGGATGGATCAGATCTTTCTCGTTCCCCTTCCTGAAGCTGTGTGGGTGCTGGTGTTTGGAGACCCCCAGCCACACTTCCTGCCCCGCACTTGGCACTGGAGAACCACCAAAACTCTGGGAGGCTCCACACCCCCATCACTGTTCCCAGGGCCCCTGGGCAGACTCCAGAGTGGATCATCTTTCCCTATCAGTTATTTATACAAATACTGGAACTTCTAAGGCAGACAGTCTCCAAATGTGGCAGTTTGAAGTTTCAGCCAAATGGGAGAAATGTTGAGAAAGACGGAAAAAATATGTGTAAAAATGATCTGGCTGGCATTTCTTCCCATTCATGAGCTACAAAAGCAGAGTCCTGGTTTTACGAGCTTGATCTTTACAAGGCAGTTTTGGACTTTCAAAGCTCTTAGCCAAGGGCTTGATCCCATCTCACTCAGCTCCCAGCCCTGGCATTTGCTGCTGCCTGGGACCGAGCTGGGGATTGCTGTTCACAGGGCAGTTTGTGCTGACCCCAGGATGCCCAAGGCACAGACACAGCGTGTGCAGAGGCTGCCGTGTGCCCAGTGTGGCACCACCCCTGGCTCATGGGGCTGGATTTGTGTCTGAAAGGAAAGCCAGAGCACCCTGGGAATGTCCCTGGATGATGAGGGATAATGCTCAGTGTGTGGAGTCACCGAAGGCCAGACATGGGGCAGGATGCCCCTGGAGTGACCAGGGGCTGCTGGCTTCCCACCCGTCCCTACGCTTCCATTCTCACCTTTGCTTCCACCCTTGCCTGCTCTTGCCATCCCTGCCTCCACTTCCCTGGCAGCCCCAGCTGCCCTGCAGCTCTGTGCTGGCTCCCAGACACCCAGGGGGCTGCCAGACTCAGTCCTGGGGATTTTACAGCCTCTTTTCCTGCAGACAGTCCCTCATGGCATTTTCTGGCCTTCCTCACCCTCCTGGCCGTGCCCAGCACAGAGCTGTCCCTGCATTCTGAGCCACAGACAGACACACTGCCCACAGCAGGACAGACAGCCAGGCTCTCCCGAAGGGCCAAGCAGGCATCCAGTCACCATCCTCATGGCTTCTCTTTGGAATTCAGATCAGTGCTGGGCACCCTGCCCCATTCCAGGGATCACACAGGGCTGGGGAGGAAGGGAGGGTCCCTGGCCTCTCATTAAGGCCAGGGAAGTAACGTAGCTCCGTATCTTTGTCCCAGTTTCACAGCTGGAAAAGCTGAAGCACAGAGGTGCTGGGTGTCACCCAGCCCTCACCCCCATCCCTGCTGCTCCAGAGCCTTGATCCAAGCCCCCACAGGGATGGAGACTGTCCAGCCTGGGGCTGTCACCAGGGGAAGCATCCTCTTCCCTTTCCCATCCCTGCCACCAGCCAGGACCGCTGGCCTGGCTCTACCTGCATGGCCACTGACAGTGGGGAAGGCAGAGCCAGCCCTGGCAAAATGCCACAGGAGGCCAGTGGGTCAAGTGTTGTTTAGAAAACTCTGGGAAAATATGTTTATGCCATGGATCGGAGCAGCTCCTTTGGCTGTCGCTACAGAATAAACAATGGATATTTAAAAATACTTCTTTACACATAGAGAATTGGAATCAATGAGGGGAGATCCCTGCTTGGGGAGAGCTGGGATGCAGGGAGCAGACATCTCCTTGCTGGGCAGCACATGGAGTTCCTGGTGCCCACGGATGTGTTTGGAGAGAGGAAACAGATGCCTGAGCTGATCCCAGATGCATCTGAGGGCACACGGGCTCTGCTTGGTCACAGAGAGTGAGGGATGAGAGCTCAAGTAGCAGCTATGGATAAAACAAAAGCTTTTTATAGCTGAGAACTCGCTCCCTCCCTGGCATGTGGCTGCATACTCGCTGGTACAGGACACGAGATAAACCCATCACACGCTGGAGTCACAGAGGCGTCACTGCCCGTGGCCACACTGACAGTGGGGACACCAGCGTCCCCCTCTCCCCTCTGGATCAACTTCCTCAGCTTCCCATTGCAGCAGAGGGTCCAAAACCAGCCCCAGTGCAGCAGGTGATGGCATCAAACTGCCCACCCTCAAGGTGGAGGGAGGACATCTGGGGACAGCACAGGACATGGATGAGGACCATGAGATGCTCTTCCCTCTACCTAAGAAGGCGATGCCCAAGGAGCACCCCTTTACCCCAAATTCCATCCCCAGGGTGGGATCTCTGGGCTCGCTGGGGTGGGCACAGGGCCAGGCTGGGCTTTGGGAATGGGTCCTGCCCTGGCTGTGTGTCCACAGAAGTGACAAGCTCCCCTGGACTTTCAGAATATTTTCCATATCAGACCCACAAATCTTGCTTTGAAGTTGTTTGGGATTCTCTGTCATCACATTTCCTTGTCAGCACATAAACAGGCTGTGATGGAGCTTTAACCCCTGGGTACTGCCTGTCCCAGGAAGCCTGCAGGAAGCTCCACATAAACTCAGGTCTCCATATAAACCTCCTCCCCCAGCCAAGGTGGGCACGGCTCTGGGAGCTGCTACTGTCAGCCAGGGTTTGGGCAGGAAGGGAAAAAAAATCTATGTGTCAGAATAATAAAAAAATAATAAAAATGTGCTGTTTCACTGACTGTCATGCAAGCTGCTGTCTTTAATGTGTGGGTTACCCAAGGCACGCTCTATATCCCATGGCAGATATCCCACAGTCAGGGTGTATCCCACCCTTACAAGGCTCAGGCAGGCTCTGTGCTGTGCACCTGGGGTGGTTCACACCCTGTTGCATGTCCAGGATTTGCTGTCCGAGCACAGCTCCCACATCACCCAGAGGGTGCCACCCCAACGCTGCCCGGGGTGAGCCCTGGGTGCTGCGGGGCTCCAGGCTCCCACAAACACTCACATCCTGTTTTCCAAGCGAAGCTCCTGGGAGCTCCTGCCCCGATGGTGATGAAAGAGGCAGCGCGGGCAGCCGGAGGTCGGAGCCGGCCCAGCCGGGGCTGAGGTCGCTTTGCTCCGGTTTCTTGCCCGTTCCCACGGTGTTCTGCCCTGCGGACACACGGCTGGAGGAAGGAGCCGCGGTGACCTTCAGGGGCCGGGCAGGGCTGGTGGGATCCCTGTCCTCTCCTGGGGCACCCCGGGGTGAACAGATGGGGGCTGAGGGAAACTTGGAGTGGTGAATGCTGCTTGTGGCCACTGGCATCGCTTCCCAAGACAGGAGATGGAGACAGGGATCCGGCCCCAGGGTCCTCCTGCACTGCCCGGGGCAGCAGCCCGAGAGCAGGCACAGCCACCCCTCAGGGCTGCAGCTCTTCCTGCGGCCACGGCAGCACCGGGAGAATGAGGGAAAGGGGCACCGAGATCCTGAAATCCAGCCAGTGACAAAGGCTGCACTGAGCAATCCCAGGTCCTACTCCTGCCCCCCAGACCCCTGTGCGATTATGTTTTCAAATTAAAAAATAAATCATTGTAAAGCTGTTTTATTTCCTACATTGCTGAGGGCAATGCCTGCAGCAGATATTCCCAATTTCTGACATTTTTAATAATTTAAACTTTGCAGGTTTCATTTCTGACAGGTCCCATCTCCCTCCAGCTGCAAGTACCCGGAGAAGGGAGAGTCCTCCTGCTGCCATCAGGACTGCAAAGGTTTTACAGATGTTTTCACAGCTCTTTTCCCATTGTTTCTGGTTTTCCTTCAGCTATTGCTAAAGCAAACTGGGGTGGGGGAAGGAGGGAGACGTTTGCAATAACACGGGTCCGGATTTCACAAAAAGTGTGGGAAGTGTCGAGAAAAAGCATCAACAACAGAAATAACCTCAGAGAGAGCTGAGCTTTCAGGCAGGGCTTTCCGAGGGAGAGAGGAGCATCCTGGCCATGGGATTCCCAGTTCTGCTCCAGAGCAGGGTGGGAGGGAAAGGGTCCAGACCTGCTTTGGGGAAGCTGGCAGGGATGAGGGAACCAGTGCCAGCAGCCCCACGTGGAGCAGCTACCTGCCAGCCCAGCCACGGGACACCGGCCAAGCTGCCACCGGTGCCTCCCCCTGCCCCTCCTCTGCCACCTGCATGCCTGGGCACCCTCTCCAAAGCTCTTGGCTGTGCCCCCACTGTCCAGCAGCACCCATCCCTGCTTCCCAGTCCCCAGGGTCCCTCCCGGGGCTGACCCCAGGCTGTGTTTACTTCCAGCCCAGCGCTTGCAGGGGGGAAACCAATAGCGACGAGGAGGAGAAGGAGGAAGAGGAGGAGGATGAGGGAGACAAACACTCCCCGTCTGTCTCTGGCCGTGAGTACCACGGTGAATCCCACGCCACAGAGGCTGTTTCAAGAGTAGGACCCAAAGATCACATCCCAGGGTTGCGTTTTGGGGCGCTGAGCACCCCCAGCAATGCCAGAGGCGTCCCAGTCAGGGTTTCCTGCCCAGGGCTGGAAATGCCCTTCCCAAAGGCAGGATGGGCTTGTTTATGGGGCAACTTTTATCTGCACAAACAGCCCTTGGGCGGGCAGCAGGGATGTGGCTCTGTCCGGGTCTGTCCTTATCGGCAGCCGCGATCGGAGGGGAATGTAAACACAGATGGACGGGGTGGAAATGCCGCGCCACAGCGACATCCTCACTGCGATGGGGTCCTTCAGCATCCCGTCCTGCTCGGGGCTGGAGTGGGGTCCCCAGGCCTCCATGGGAGGGGTGGGGTGCAGAGACGGCTGGGGATGAGCCACACAGACAGGAGGTGATGGATGGGGCAAGATGAAAGCTGCCAGCCCACCAGGCAGGAGTTTATCCTTCCCTCGGGTGATTTGCTTCCTGTCTCAGCAAACCTTCCTGTAATCAGTCCAGTCGGGATTGGTGTTAGTGGGGCCGGTGGTGGCGGGGCCGGGCAGGAGCTGACCCTGCTGCCGTCCCCCAGGGCTGCTCCCACACCAGGGACAGGGACGTTTCATGACTTATAAAACACATTTGCTTCCCCAGGACCTGCCAGCCGAGTGAGTCCTTCCCCAAAGGCCACCCGTGCTCAGCTCCCAGAGATTCAAACCAGGTCAGAAGCAAAGACGGTGCTGGTGGAGAGAGGGACACCTCGGAGAGGCACTTCTGCTCCCGATTTAGAAGGCAATAATGTGATAACTTTGTGCCACATGAGGATGACGAAAGGCTTTCCAGCCCTGGGAGCTGCCCATGGAATGGGCAGATAAAATGCCCTGGAGAGGAACACGCTGTAATGGGAGGGTGCTGGTAGTGTGGGTGGGAGAACACCCAATGCCTCTTCCCTGCCTGCAGCTCCCAGGCAGTTGGAGCTCTCATCTAGGGGCAGGAGTGTCCGTGTCCCTGTCCCCTGTGTGCTGCCAGCAGCACCGAGCTCCAGCAGACCCTGGGATGGTGACACAATGGTAGGGTTGGCCCTGCTCTGCCCCAGTCAGGATGTGCCCTTAAACCCTGACCTTCCCCCGGTCCTTGACCCCAGAATGGTCCATTTGGCAGCAGAAGGAGGAGGAGGAAATGGCATTGGCCGCCTCTCTGGGTTGGGGGTCACTGCTGATGTCATTCCATGACGGAAATGTTATTTTCCTGCCCCGGTGCCCACTAATCGATTCAGCAGCTGGCATAAGGGTGAGGGCTGCCTGCCTGGCACCACAGCCTGCCTGGGCTCCTGGGGTTTCTTGGGGGTACCACAGCCTGCCCGGGGTCTCACACAGGATCTTGGCGGGCAGAAGCACCCCCGTCCATACCCCAACCTGGCAGGACACCACTGCCCTGGACACCGAAATGCTGCCCGGAAAATGCTCAGAGATCCCCTGGGCACCCCCAGCACCCCAGGGCGGGATCGCGAGTCCACAGGAATGAGATTGGTCCTGGCCCGGGATCCGGAGCCGTGCCTGGCTGCCGAGCTCCATCTGTTGGAGTCAGGGCCATGGTTTGGGCAAGCCGGGGCTGGCTGTGCCCCACCACCGCCTGCACCTGAAGAGCAGCCCCAAACCCCGGCCCAGGGACAGTCACTGCCACAGCCTCGGTGACCCCGCGGTGCTGCGACACAAGCGGAGCGCTGCCGAAATGCTGCTGGCATCTGCTGGCGTCTGTGCTGGAACGCAGACTGGCTCCCGGCATCCCGGCCGTCAGCAGATGTCAGCACCGGACCGGTGTCCGGTGAGGGCCAGCAGAGCCCTGTGGCCACGGCTGGGGGAGCAGGGAAGGGATGAAGGGTTTTTTCTAGAGCGTACTCGTGACCAGGGTGGTCCCAAGGATGCTCGGATGGGGTTCATATCAGGGTTCCATCCCTGGGTTCCCGGCCTCTCCCTGCCCAGCCCAGGGGTCCCGCCCAGCCCACACCGAGCGCCTCCCACCGCACTTCGGCTTCTCTTTAAATCTTTTCTTGAATAAAGTATTAAGACAAACCCTATTTTTCCACAGCTCCAGGCCAGGCCAGCCCCACCCGAGCATCTCCGGGGACTCGGCGTGGGGGGCGCCGGACCCGTGTGTGGCCCCCCGCTCCTCCCGCGTTTGTTCTCGGCCCCTCGGGGGAGGCAGCGCCATTTGGGATGGGGGTCTGCCGCCCAGCCGGGCAGACATCTGTCCCCGCAGCGTTCCCACGGGGACCACCCGGACCGCCTAGGGCGGCCACCCCTCGTGGGCAGGGGAGGGCACGGAGGGGCAGCGCTGCCAACACCCCCGAGGGCTCCGTGGGGTCCCTGCGTGGCGAAGGGCGCGGGGAAGGGCGACCGCAAATCGGGGGGCATAGGCTGGGGGTGTGTCGGAGAGAAAAAGAGGAGAAAAAGGGGAGAAAAAGGGAAGAAAAAGGGAAGACAAGGGGGAGAAAAAAGGAACCCGTCGCGGGTCCCGCCCAGATCCCGCCCAGTTAACGCTAAGCCCCGCCCTGCCCGGGATAAACCCCGCCCACCCCACGAGTCGGCTTCATTAGCATAACCCCGCCCCATCCCGCGAAACACCGCCCATACTCGGTGCTAACCCCGCCCACTCCCGGCCTCGCCCACTCCCGGCCCCGCCCCTGTCCCGTTCCTGCGGCGGAAGGGGCGTGGCCCGGGCCGGAAGCGGCGGCGGCGGCGGCAGCGCCGGTGCTGGTCCTGGTCCCGGTCCCGGTCCCGTCATGTCGGGCCGCTGCTGCCAGGGGCAGACGCCCAGTCGCGATATCCCGGGCCCCGGCAAGTGCCTCGCCCTGCCCGACGGGGCCCCGCTGCCGCCCGGTGACTACAGCACCACGCCGGGGGGCACCGTGTTCGGGACCACGCCGGGCGGTGAGCGCCGGGCCGGGAGAGCGGGGAGGTCTCACCGGCGGGAGGGAGGCCTGGAGGGCTCGGCTGGGGCAAGGGCTTGCAGGGGAGGGGGAGCGCTCCTCTTCTGTCCCGGGAGGAGCACGGGGAGCCCCCGCCTTGTCCCGGGGCTCGGTGCAGGGTCGGGGCGGCGGGGGCAGCGCCTGCCCGGCTGTCCGTGCTGGGACACACGGCAGCGCCTCGGGAGCCTGGCAGGGAGCAGCCTCGGTCTCCCCATGGTTACTGATTAATTCTGATCTCTAATATTTGCTGTTTTCTCTGGCAGTCAGCAAACCTTGGGGCTTTTTTCTTTATTTTTAATCCCAAATTCTGGAGGCACAGTGCTCTGCTGCTGCAAACACACCATGGGCTTGTTCCCTCTTTTGTCTGCTGCGAGGTCCTGGGCACCCTCAGAGCTGCCAGGGGAGGAATCTCTAGGGATTTGACCCTCAACTAAGAGTAATAAACTGATTATACTAAGGGTTCCTCTATCAGAGAGGGTTTTGTGTCCCTATCTCCTCCTTGGATGTTCATTTTTGGCAGTTTGGCCCCGAGAGGAGTGGCCGCGGTTCCAGGTGATGGCACAGGGTCAGTGTGGGGAGTTCCTCTGCTGCCCCTCAGCTGGGGCTTGGCATGTTTTTTTTTTCCCCACACCTTGTAGAATTTCCCCCCCGGTGCCGCTGCAGATCGCTGCAGCGATGAGAGCAGCATGGATGTGAGCAGCAGGACTGGGGAAGCCAAAAGAACAAACCGTGGGAGGAGATGGAGGGTTTGTTGGTCCCTCGGATCTACCGCAGGATTCCAGGGGTTAAAATTCGGAGAGAAGGGGAAGCGACACTGCTGACTCAGCGGGGTTGGTGTGTGCAGAACAGCTGAGCTTTGGGGTTGTTTTGGCCGTGTGTTCCCTCCTCTGGAAGCAGCAGATCGCTGAAGGCTCCGGCAGCACCTGCAGGAACCGAGCCGGGGTGTGGGAGACTCCCCCAGCCATGAGAAACAGAAATGAGCAATTAGCGGTGTGCAGTAATGAGCCCTCCGGGGCTGTCAGCGCTTTGTCCCCGGGGAGTTCCTGAGTGCCTGGAACACGAGGAGAAGCTGGGCCGGGTTTGTGGCCAGGGTGTGCCCACCTGTCCCAGCCTGCCCGGGGCCACCGAGTGCTGCCCGGCCCTGCTGCGGGGTCACCGCGGTGCTGAAGGGAGGGAGATCCAGAGCTGCCAAGAGGACACACACGGGGCTGTGTCCCTGCCTTGTGGGGCTTGCAGGGAGCAGAGCATTCCTTGGTGTGGGGGGTTTTCCTGCTAAATACACCCTGACAGCACCGAGGAACTGCTGGGAACGTGATTCTGGGTGTGAGAAGGAGCATTTGTGGCAGCCCGGGCTGGGTGTCCTGCTCCAGCTGTCCACAGTCCCCTGGCTTTCAGGAGCTCTGGGCATGAGGCTGTTGGGGGAACGTGGAAGCTCCGTGCTCCCGGTGCTGGTGCACTGCTGCAGTTCCAGGAATCCCTGTCCTCATCCTCCTCCAGGAGCTTCCCAGGAATTCAAAACCCCTCTCCCAGCCAGCTGACTGTTGGGTTGGATCGTCCTCCCAAAACAACTCAAGTTCAGGATTATCAGTGAGAGGTTTTTCGGTGTTTTGAGAACTCCCTGGCAGAACTGCATTGGAACACAACACCAGGACACGTTAGTTTATGTATTTATTTTATATTTATAGTGTTCAGACCAAAGGGAGTTGATTGTTCCAGGACAGATGTGGCAGGAGCTGTTTGCCCACACGTGTTTGCTTTAGTTAACACTTTTGGGGAGGGCACAAGGACAAGTCCCTTTCCCTCTGGCTGGAACAGGAGCAGAGCAGGACATACCTGATCCAGAGGGGTGTGCAGCCTCCTCTTGCTGTTTTCCAGCACTTGCTGGGTTAAGGCTGCAGGCTCTTTGGACGGATCCCTTTTCTGCCTGTGGTTTTTGAGCTTTTTCCATGAAATTCCTTTATGAGGAACAGGGTGTTCAGCAGTGTTCCTAGAAATCCATGCCTGGAGGCTCAGTGTGGCAGACTGGAGCTGGGTGGTTCCTGGTTAACCCTTAGAGCATTAACCATCTGTGTAAGCCGTGAGTAAGGTGTGTGTAAGTGCTGCTGTGCCAAGGGAGGTGTCCATGCAATAATTCCCACTGGGAATCAGAGTGACACAGCCCTGCCCTGTCCTGTCCTGTCCCCTGGTGTGCATCCACCTGCAGCTTTCAGACCCAGTCCTGGTCATGAGTGAAAATTAAATTTTCTGTTTGCTTTGTGGGCTGCTGTAACCTTGAGCGAGGTGGAAGGGGCTGGATCTGCTGCTTCCAGCCCCTGTCAGGGGTTTGGGGCCCTGTGCTGCCTCTGGGCAGCAGCTGGCAGCGTTTGGGTACCTGATGTCTCACCTGGAGTGGCAGGTACAGTGTCAGTGTCCCTGGAACTCTGCTAAGGTAACCCAGACTGAGCAGTGAAGTGCAGCATCACAGTTACCACTTCAATATCCAGTCCCTGGGTGTTTTGGATTGCAAAGGACCTTAAAGACCATCGAGTCTAGCAGGCCTGACCATGCTGCTGTTCCCCCCAGGTACCAGGATTATTTATGACCGCAAGTTCCTGATGGAATGCCGCAATTCTCCGGTTGCCAAAACGCCCCCCTCCCACCTTCCCGACATTCCAGGCGTTACCAGTCCCAGCGTGGAGGAGTTGAAGCTTGAAAACCACCATGTCCAAAACTGTGAGGAGAAAGTGAGCACAGGTAAGGGCAGGCAGCAAAACTCCAGCAGCCCGTGAGGTGCACTGCTGGTTCCTAGAAATTCCAGAGCTGGAATGGAGCCAGGAGATTCCCAGGAACTGTGGTCAGTTCTCCAGTAACTTCTTGGAAAGGCAGAGTGGCCTCAGTGTCACAGGGTAACAAGGTCCTCGCAGTTGTTTGATCCTGCTGTGGGCCCCAGCGATGTGACTTCTGCAGTTGTGAGGTGTAATTCGATATAATTCCCATTAATTCAGCATTTGGATTGGGAGCCCTGTGGAGAGCAGAGGGGCAGCTGCTGCTGCCTCTCCCTAAGCTGGGCCATGCTGCAGCTGCTTGAAGTTTCAAGTTACAATTCAGAGCAGGATTTACTTGGGTTTTTAATATCAGCTTGAGTTGTAAATTCCTCCTGCCTGTTTCTGACCCCATTTTGTGACAGGGACACTTCACTGAGGGCTGTGCTGCAGCAACACGAGCCAATGTCGCCCTTGAAGAGTTGTTTTTAAAATTATTTGAGGTTATTTCTTGAAGCAACCTGAACCTACCAAGTGCGTTTATCTTCTCTCTAAAAATAAAGATCTGAAGGCTCTTGTTGTGTGCTTGATCCAGGTAAAATCCTTCCAGAGTCAGGATTGCCTCATGCCTGACACACTGTTGTGAGCTGAAGTGGCTCACTGGCCTCCCTGGCACCCTGAAATGCAGGCTGGGTGCTGGCTTGTGACTGTCCCAGAGAATCCCTGTGCTCAGGAGTAGCTCCTGGCTGGTTCCTGTCAGGCTGTGGGAGCAGCCTTTGGGATAATGAGTGTGAAATGTGCCTGCCTGGGCTCCTACCAGTCGTTGTCCTCAGTGTGGTTCTTTACATTCCTGGTTACGAGGAAATCCAGGGGTAAGAATAAATTATTTAAAAGGCATTTTCTCTACCTCTGCTCTGGTGTGCCTGAGGGAGATCCCCCAGCATTGACACCTTTACCAGAACTTCACAAGATGATTTTCACACCAACCCTGATGCCTGAATGCAGATTTTAAGCCCAAACGACCCCATTTCTGAAGCACAGCTGCCAGCTGCTCCTTCACTAAAATCCTTGGTATTTAATGTGGAATTCTGAGGACTCACCTGTGCTTTTGTCCCTCCCAGCAGGTGAGGAAGAGCAGTTTGACATGGACATCTAACACACCTGCCTGGAGAGTGCTGATCCAGTGAAGCACCAGGACTTGTCTTGAGGATTCCCACCAGCCAGGCTTACAGCAGCCATGCCTTGAGTGCCTTCCTGCTCCTGGGAAAGGCAGATTCCCTCGGGAGAGCAGAGCGTGTCCTGTTCCAGGGGCCGGCTCTCGGGATGCTGGAGGAGACACTCTCCCCCTTGGATTGGGTTCCAGTTTTATGCTTTTGTTAATCATTTTAATACTGTAACAGTTACAGAAATGCAATATAAGGGAGAAATAAAAATCATGTGGAGTCTCCTGGTATGGAGATGAATGCAATAAATGTGGCTTCTGTCCTTTATTCCAGCAAGAAACCACCGACCTGAGGCGTTCAAATGGTGCCCCCCGTGCTGCTGGGGCTGGGCCAAACATCCCTGGTCCCACCTGGTCTCTGGGGGAAGTTTTGGTCTGCCAGATCTGCTCCCTGAACAGTGACAAAAATTGTCCTCTGAGTGCTTCCAGAAGGCTCTGGCACAAGTGGTGTTCTTTTGTCTGCCTGGCAAGGGCCAGGCTTGGGCTGCAGGTGGGAATATTTGGGATCATCTCAGCACTTGGAGGGTTCCTGGCTGTGCTGCCTTCTGCCCTGCCAGGGAGAGGAAGGAGCCTCCAGCTTCACCACTGCAATTCTTTCTTTCTGGCAAGTGCTTGCCTGGGTTTGTGATCCATGGTGAAATTCCTGTGCTGTTTAAGCCTTGCTTCTCTTTTTCATCATGTGGCAGGCAGGGAGAAGAGCTTTGGGGAAGAGAGCTGCTCAGGGCGGTTAGAAACAAAGTCTGTGTGGGTTTGAGATGGGAATTTTCATCAGAGAAAGTTAATTTTGCTGTGGGAATGTTCAGTTTGGGTCCTCAGAGCAAATATCTTCACTTTTACCCTCAGTGAGGTTTGATAAATGTGGTCTGGACAGTCTGTAAGACATTGCTGTGTTACTGCTGGGGGACTGGAGGCACCTCAAAGGAGGAGAATCCTTACGGGGCATAGCCTGAACTTCAGACTTCCCAAACCACAAGAAGGGTCTATGGAAATCGGGTTTGGTAGATAGCATTTAAATATCTGCTAATGAAGCTCAGTGGTGACATTATGATATGCAAACCCTCAATAATGAATAACAGAACAAAGCAATTGCTGCAGATAAACCTGCATTTCTCTAAGATAAGATTTAAGGGTTTCTCTGAAACCTTAATGGGAACAAATCCAAATTTATTGCCCTCAGGTGTGACTTTATCAGTCTCAGCTGCACCAGTTAGGTTCTGAGGATGGTTTAGAGAGGAACTGCTGTAACTGGGACTTTTTTTCTGTGTTAAATTGGCGGTTTTGGTTTAAAATGGCACTGCTGGACTGTGATGCAGCTGCAGTTTTTGGTTTAGGAAAACTTCCCTTGTTGATGGTAGTTTCCCCAAAGTTCCCCTCTTGTGGGAAAGACTGAAATAGCTGTGACAGGCTGGGCAGGGTTTGCAGGAACCGAATCCCTGTGCTTGTGCTGGGGCTCGTTCTCTTGCTCTGTCCTAACCAAAACGTCAGGAATTGCTGCTCCAGTGTGGGTTTACCATTGGAGGGTTGGGCTGATGGAAGCCTTGGTGAGCAGCTTTTCTGCACAGGGACCTCAGCAGGATTGGGTGTCACCCTTCCCTGGCCTGTGTGTCTGGGCAGTGTCCCCTGTGTCACCCAGGTCTGTGATTTTGGGGGGACACATGGTGCTGGTGGCCCCGGGATCCCCCTGGAGGTGCCATCCCGAGTTGAGGGCTGTGCATCCAGGCAGTTTTGGGGAGAAACGAGCTGATTTCAGCTTCAACCACCCATGGCTGTTGCAGGAGCAGGGTACAGAAGTGCCTGCCTGGTTTTTGGGGGTGTCAGGTATTGCAGGTAATGCTCCTAAATGCCATTCCCTCCCACCTGTAGGAGAGGTAACACGTGCTGGAGGTGTTAAGTGCTTTGTCTGTGTCCCCGCAGCTTTGGCAGCTTTGCATCGGTATCTGCCGCTTATGCAGATCTGGGGGAGCATCAAAGCACCAGGTGCCTCCGACAGGATAACTCAGAGGGAAGGAGGAAACCCTGTGAAACACCTGGCCAGGTGTGACCAAGGGTCCTGCTGGGTTCTCAGAGCAGGGCCCTGGGGCCATGGGCACATCAGGACCTTGTGGGGGGCAGAGAGAACCGTGACCACAGCAGTGGATGTGGTGAGGGGATGTGACACTCAAGGACATCTGCTCTGGTGCAATTTGTCCTGAGCCCATTCCTCAAACCTTTTCACCCGTGGTGTGGGACCAAGTGGTCTCAGCATCCCCCTGCTCTGGTCCTTCACCCTTCACTCCCTCCCTCACTCTCCCAGCTGCTGCATCCTTCAGCCAGACAGTTTTAGATCCATTTCTTGCATGCATTCCTGTTTTCAACTCTCCGAGCTTGCCTGAACCTTGCGAGGAGCAGCTCAGCATTCCAGGGTGCATCCCTGCTTCCCCAGGGTCTGTTCCTCACCCAACACTTGCACTCCCAGGCCGAGGAGCTGCTTTTTGCACGGGCTGAGCCCAGTTGTGCACAGTGGGAGGGAAGGAGGCAGTCGTGGGTGGCTGAGGCACAGCTGGGATGCTCCGGGGAGGTCCAGGGACAAGTTGGCTTTAACGTTGCATTTCCCATCCCAGCCCCTTTTTGTCTCAGAGAAGCACACCCGGTGTCCCTGTGTCCTGCCCCACATCTCTGTGTCCTACTCCGTGTCCCTGTGTCCTGCTCTGTGTCCCAGTCACGGGACAAGCACCACCTGCCCGACCCAGCTCGTGCTTTAATGCACCGTTTGTACAAATATCACCCTCGGTCTGTTTGTTCTCGCTTTTTCCTTTTTAGATGTCCAAAGTAATCCGTGCCTGCAGTCCCCCCTGGCCGAGCCAGCCCTTCCCAGAGCAGAAACCTGCCTGCTCTCCCAGCCCTGAGGTGCTGGGGGGTCGTGGGCAGGACTGGGGCTGTCCCCCCGCTTTATTGTCCTGCCTGTCTGGGCTCCTCTGTCCCCCAGCCGATACAGATTGGGGTCAGAGCTCTCCCTGCTCAGTTCAGTTCCCCCCTGACAGCCCGAGCTTGGCAGAGCCCAGCTCATCAGCAGATCCTTGCCTAAACCCGACTTTATTGTCATTGTCCACACTTTGATGTTTTCCTTACAGCCCTGGAATCCCAGCCTTTATTTTTCCTCCCTGCTCTTCCCAGGGAAGGGCTGCTGCCTCCCCCTGCCCCTCCACAACTTTTGAACCCGCTGCTGGATTCCAGGCAGGCGTGACGGAGGGGCAGAGATGGCAGAGATACAGCCCCCGGCGGGGCACGGGGGGCAGGGGTGCCGGGGTGGGCGCTGGGGGAGTGAATCCTCCTGCTTTGGAACCCTTTGTGAGCAGGAGTAGCGAAACCCGTGGAGAATGAGGCAAAATAATGTAATTTTACGTCACCCAGAGCACAGATGTGCAGGTTCCTGCTTTGCCTCCTGCCGGGGGTCAGCCCCGAGCCCCCAGCCCACCCTTGACAGCTGCTGCAAATGACCCTCTAATGACGGGATGGTCGCAGTGTGAAAGCTGTTGGAATATGTGAGCGGCCCCGGGGAGGGTCTGCTGGGGCGGGGGAGCACCAGACACGCTTTGTTTATCCGCCGGCCGGGATGTGGATTGGGGATAATCAGGCTGGGCTGGGATGTGGAGTCGGGGCTGCTGCTCCCAGGAGGGCGGGATGGGGGTGGCCCCTTGTCCCGTCCTGCGCGGCCACCGGGGCCACCCGCCACCAGCCCCGGCGTTTCTGGTCCCCCCCGTCCCCTCTGCTGCGTGGGGGCCACCAGTGGGTCCCCACGCGTGTGTGGTGTCCCGTCCATGGAGGCAGCTGTGACCCTGCGGCTCCCAGACCCCCGGGCGGGGCTGCAGCGGGGGCAGCTCGCTCAAACCCGGGGATGGATCCTCGCTGCCCAGGGGCAGCAGCCCCTCCCCAGGGCTGCCATGTGAGGGGACACGGTCACCCCGGGGCACTCAGGACCCCGGGCATCGCCCCCAGCCCCATCACTCCTCCGGATGGGTGACCCAGAGGAGTTGCCTGCACCGCTTGGCTTAAAATTCACTGCTCCTACAGGGCACAGCTCTTCCCTTATCTCCGAGGGGTAAATAAAGGAGGAAAATCCCTTTAGCCTTCCCTTCCACGGCTGCAGGTGCATCCCTTGCTCTCGAGCAACCCCTCATCAAGGTGGGAACAGCTTTGGAACATCTTTTGCACTGTTGGAGGGACCCCTTTGCTCTGGTGGTTCCAGGAGCAGCCAGAGCCCACCTGCTCTGGGCACAGGCTGCAGCCAGAGCAGGGAGGAGCTGGGAGACAGCTGGGGACACAGAAGGGGGCACTCACACCCTGGCAGACCATCAGCGACAAAAATCAGCAGAATCCAATGGGCATTTTTAATATATATAATTTATTGATGAATTGTACAGCTGTGACCTTTTCACTACCACCCCATCCAGCGAGGGAGAAAAGGCTTGAGCAGAGCTGTGGTTACTTGTTTGTAACAGCTGCCCACCTGGATCTGCCAGCTGGGGCTCTGGACATCGGGTAATACATTCACTTGTCTGAGTTGTAATAGAAATCTGACAGTTTTAATAGAAATATAATAGAATCCTTAGGAAAAATGCCTAAACCACAGGAGAGACTGAAAATCCCAGTGTGTGGATGCTCAGCATGACCAGACACTGGAGCTGCAGCATCCTGAGAACCTGTGACTCCTGGTGATTCCCCTGGCTGGGAAAAGCAGCATTGCCTGGCTTGTGTCATGGCAGGGAGCGAAGCTTTTGTGCCCCAGTCCTGCACCTCAGCTCCTGCCTCTGTCCCAGACACAGCACGGAGCACCCAGCACTCCAGAGCTGCCTCTGGTGCCATGGGGAGGTGGCTGGTGGCCTTTTCCAAGTGGAGCCTGCATCCAGCCAGGCACTGTGGCCGTGCGGTGCTGCAGAACTGCCGGGCTTCTCTCCAGGTCCAGCCAGGGCTGTGCCATCCCACGGGTGCATGGGTCTCAGAGACGCCCTGGCCTGTGCAGTGCTCGTGGGTTGGGTGCTGGTCCTTGGGGCACCTTTGGGCAGAGATGTGCATCTTCCTGGCAGGGTGCAGGGTGGCCTCAGTTGCAGCCACACTCCTCGATGATCATGTCCTCGTGGTGGCGGACCACGATCTCGCCCTTCTCGTAGTAGAGCATGGAGAGGGAGCTCATCTTGACAGGGGAGCAGGCAGGACACGGCACCTGGTTGGGCTTGTAGAGCTGCAGCAAACTCTGTGGAAGACAAGGGAAGGGCAAAACATGAACAAACCCCTGCTGCGGGCAGGAGCTGGGGCTGTGGGGGTGCGAGGGATGCGGGGGCAGCAACCCCTCTTACCTGAATGTAGGCGTGGTTGGTGGGCTTGAAGGTCTCATCCACGGGCGAGGGGCACAGCCCTTCGCAGCGGTAGGCGTTGTACTTCTTGGGGTAAACGATCCAGCTGCCCCAGCCCGTCTGCTCAAAATCCACCATCATGTCCACCCTCCTGCACAGAGCCCTGCCCTGCTCCCGCGGGGCGGCCGCGGCTGCATCACTCGCTTTGATCCTTTTCCTCTCCATCCTGTTCCTGCGGTGCCGGCGCGCCCCCGCCCCCGGCGAGCCGCTCTCACGCATGATGTACTTGGAGGTCTCCGCCGTCCTGATGAGGCTGTGCTCCCCTGGAGACTTGTCCTTGGAGAAGACGAGCAGCAGGACTCTGTCTGCCACGTCCTGGGGCAGGGCTGAGTCCCCGTGGCCGGTGTCTCCCAGGGCAGTGGTGGCAGGGGCAGGTGACCCGCTCACCTCCCACTGCCCCCTTCCCGTGGGACTCTGGTGCCCAGCGACCACGGCTTGGTGGAGCCAGGACCGCAGCATGTCGGTGACCTCAAAGATTTTCCAGGAGGCCTGGGTGGCAGAGGGGCTGGCAGCCACGGTGCCCAGGAAGAGCTGGTGGGCGCAGGTCCCATCTCCCTGGCACCTGCGCCGCTGGCTGTGGTAGATGTCCAGGGAGACGTTGTGGGCACGGAAGAGGCCGGGCAGGCGCACACGGAGCTGAGCCAGGTTCACCTCCTGGCTGCTGGAGAGGGAGGACATGTCGAAGGAGAGCGCCCAGCGGGAGCCGTTCTGCAGGGAGCCTGAAAGCCAAGGGCACGGTGAGGGGACGTGGTGCCAGGGCTGCCACAGCTGGGGGGACGGTGCCCCCGCCTACTGCCAGGGAACCGTCCCTGCCCTGGGAGCCTGAGGGTCGGGAGAAAGCAGCTGGATCCACCTGAGAGCCAGCGAGAGCCTCAGGCGGGGCTGGTCCTTGAACAGGGATGCCCGGGACAAGGGGGATCCCTGGACAGGGATGCATGGGGACAGTGGAGGTCCCGGGGACGGTGCTGGTCCCAGGACAGGGAGGCTCGGGGACAGTGGCAGTCCCGGGAAGAGAGACGGTGCTGCTGATCCCGGGGACAGGGTTGCCCGGGAACGGTGCCGGTCCTGGGAATAATGCGGGTCCCGGGACAGGGATGCTCGGGGACGCTGCGAGCCCCGGGGACGGTGCCGGTCCCAGGACAGGGATGCCCGCGGGCCCACTCACCGTGCGGGGAGAGGCTGAGAGCGGCGGTGGCGGCGGCGCGGAGCGGGGCGGGAGGGGCGCGGAGCAGCTGCAGCATCAGCGCGGGGCAGCGCGGCGGGGCGCGGGCCGGTGCCCAGGTGAGAGCCCGGGGGGATGCTCCGGTCGGTGCCCAGGTGAGAGCCCGGGGGGATGCTCCGGTCGGTGCCCAGGTGAGAGCCCGCGTCGGAGCGCAGCCCAGGCGGAGCAGGGCTAGGGCGCAGAGCGCCAGGGCGGGCACGGAGAGGAGCGGGACCCGCATGTCTGCCCGGGCCACCCGCAGCCGCCCTATTTGTACAGCGGCCCCGAGCGCCGCCCCGGGTGGCCCCGGCACCCCCCTCCCCGACAGCCCCCTCCCCTCTTCTCCCCGTCCCTCTTCCCATTCCTCCGTCTCTATCTCTATCCTCCCTCCCCTCCACCCCCATCTACCTCCCGGCCATCCCTCCCCATTTCCATTTCTCTCGTTCCCCGCCCTACGTTTTCTCCCTCTCTCCTTCTCCCCATCCTTCCCCCGCTGCCTCCAGCCTTATCCATCATTCCATCCATCCATCCATCCCTGCCTCATCCCTGCATTCCTCCTGTTCTCCTCTTTCTCTCCGTCTCTTCCTCAGTCCCTTCTGGGCTCGTCCCCACCACCATCCCTCTCTCTCCCTCGGTCCCTGTGGCTGGGGGTTGGGGGAGGCCACCCCGCGCTGTGCGAGGACACTGCTGTCCCCAGACCCCGCACAGCCCTGGACTGCCGGGGACGAGTGACCCAGGCACATCCCCAGCCCAGTCCATCCTGCCCTGTTCTTTGGAGAAGGGAGCAGGATCTGGGGCACCCGTGGACCCCAATCTCCCTGGGGTGGGGGTGCCAACAGGGGTCCCCCACGCCCGCCTCCCAGGGGGGAGACGTGCTCAGTCCTCCCGCGGGGCACCGGGAACCCGGCACCTGCTCCCGGTTTGTTCCCCCGCTGCCAGCCCCGCACCTAGCGCCAGCCGGTGGCGGTGTGACGTCACGGCCGTGCAGGGTGACGTCACGCATCCCCGCTCCGTGATCCCGGCGGTCGCCGGCAGGGGGCGCGCTCGGCCGCGCCGGGCTCCTGCGCCCCTCGCCCCTTCCCGCGCTCAGTCTCGCGAGACCCGGGCGCTTCTCGCGGGAGCACGCGAACATGGCGGCGGCAGCGGCGGCCGAGGGTACCGAGCCTCCCCCGGAGCCCCCCCCGGCCCCGGAGCCCCCGGCCCCGCCAGAGCCGCCCGCCACCGACGCCGACACCGGGTATGTCCCTCCCTGGGCGGGCCCGTGGGACTCCCGCACTCCCCAGACCACCAGGAATCCGCGGGACCTGACCCCGCTACCATGGGAACGGGGATGAGGGTCCCGGGCGAGCCTGGGGGGATTCCTCGGCCCGAGCGAGGAACCGAGCGAGGAGCACCCGGGGGCGCGGGGTGCCCGGCACGAGCGGCCCAGTCCCCGCGGGCCCCGGCTCCTGGCTGTGCCCCCCATGTGCGGGGTCCCCCCCGCGGTGGGGGCTCCGCTCTGACCTCTGTGCCCTGGCAGGGGGGACGCCGCCATGGTCGATGTCAGCGCGGCCCTGGAGACCGAGTCGGCCAACGGGAAGGAGCCCCTGGTAGGTGCTGTGGGCAGGGAGAGGTTGGTTCGGCCCAAAGGGGAGCATTGCTCCGCGCCGGCCTTGGTTCCTTAAAGGATCCTTTTGGAACTTAAATCTCCACCCGTGCGGCTCATCCTGACGAGCTGAGTGTACAAAACAGCTCCAGCCTGCTCGCAGCGCGGCCGTGGATTAGGGGAAAGGATTTATTCCCTGTAAAATCCCATGATGGCAGATTCCTGCCCAAAGCCCGTGTGCTGTGTGCCCCAGGCACTGTTTGATTGCTGCCTCTGCTCCGGTTCCAGGATGCTGCCGGGGATGGTGCCGAGGCCATGGATGTGCAGGGGGGCTCGGGGGACGAGGAGAACGTGCGGCAGCTGGGCGAGATCGAGCTGCAGTGTGGCATCTGCACCAAGTGGTTCACAGCTGACACCTTCGGCATCGACACCACGTACGTCAGGGCCGGCACGGGGCTTTGGGAGCAGAAATGGAGTGTTTGGAGTCTGAGTTCCCAAGGACTTGTCCATGTCCTTGAACACTTGGGAGCTGGTGTGTTGTGTAAACAAAGCTTTGTCCCTGATAAAAGCACCCCCATGAAATACCACTGAGCCTGTAAGATGTTTGTGGTTCTAGGGAGGGAAGGAATTACTGGGTTTTAACCTGGAATAATTAGTTTCTTAGCGCAGTGTAGTAAAGGATAATTAGTTTTCTTTCACTCCAAGAAGGGCATTGAGGGGCTGGAGCATGTCCAAGGAAGGGAACAGAGCTGGGGAAGGGGCTGGAGCCCCAGGAGCAACTGAGGGGGCTGGGAAATGGGCTCTGCCTGGAGAAAAGGAGGCTTAGGGGGGCCCTTGTGGCTCTGCACAAGTCCCTGACAGGAGGGGACAGCCGGGGAGTGGGGGTCGGAGTCTGCTCCCAGGGAACAGAGACACAACAAGGGGAGGTGTCCAAGGAACCACTGGAGGTGGCGCTCAGCGCACTGGGCTGGGGACAAGGTGGGGATCAGGCACAGCTTGGATTCTGTGGTCTCAGAGGTCCTTTCCAACTTCAGAGATTCTGGGATTCTTCAGCCTGATACAATAATTACACTGTACCCAGCCCTAACAAAGCTGCTTTATCCTAGGTCGTGTTTACCCTTCATGACCAACTACAGCTTCCACTGCAACGTGTGCCACCACAGCGGGAACACCTACTTCCTGAGGAAACAAGCAAGTGAGTTTGGGAAAAGCACCCTGGGAGATGTTCTGTGCAAGATTGTCCTGGAGGGTTCGTTTTGTCTCAAGTCAGTGGGTGGGCTCTGCTGAGACTTCCGGAAAATGACCCAAAATCCCATATTTACAACCATGTGTGGCTTCTAAAAATGTTTTGCTACTAACTTATAAAGGTGGTGTAACTGGTTCAGGGAGGGCTGAGTCAGGCCAGAATTTGGGAGGTTTTGCAGTTTCTCAGGGTGGTCACTGTGTACCCAGGAGTCTGATCTTCCCACCAAGTGTAACTGTAACCCTGGGGTGTTTTGTTTCTCAGATCTCAAGGAAATGTGCCTTAGTGCTCTGGCCAACCTCACATGGCAGTCGAGGACACAAGATGAGCACCCCAAAACGATGTTCTCCAAGGATAAGGTTTGGCTGCCTGGGACTGGGCTCACGTCAGTGATGGTGTCAGCGAGGAGGAGCTCACAGGAATGTTCTCTGTTCCTGCAGGATATTATCCCATTTATTGATAAGTACTGGGAGTGTATGACAACACGGCAGAGGCCTGGGAAAATGACTTGGCCCAATAATATTGTTAAAACCATGGTAAGAATTGAGGGTAAATCTGTGTAAATTCTCACAAATTTTGGGTTTCTGGCATCCATGTGTGCCGAGGGCTGGGCTTGGAGCTACAGCGTGAAGATGCTGATGCTTTTTAGGCAGCTGATGTACCTAACATATTAATAGGAACTACTGGGATTTAAACACTTGTTAATGAATTTGTTATGATCTTACCCTGTGTAACTAAAACTCCTCTGTTTTAGTGTAAAGAAAGAGATGTGTTCTTGGTGAAAGAGCATCCAGACCCAGGCAGTAAAGACCCAGAGGAAGATTACCCGAAGTTTGGGCTTCTAGACCAGGTATGTGGTGGGAGACAGGAGGTAGGTGGGGAGCTGAAAGGGGGTGGGGGTCCCTCTGGTACCTTCCTGCTCAGTCAAGGGGCAGATCTCTGCTGTGAGCCTGTGCTGTGCAGCAGTGGGTGGGAGCCCCAGCACGTGGAGTGTCCTGCTCAGGCTCAGAGTGTTCCCTTTGACCAAGTCTGTACAGCAGATTATTTGATCTCTTGCAGGATCTTGCCAATATTGGTCCAGCCTACGACAACCAGAAACAGAACAACACCGTGTCCACGAGTGGAAGCTTGAATGGCAAGTTCTTTACTCAGGAGGGGTTTGGGTATTTGGGACTAAGCTGCATTTCTCACTCCTCTGGGCATCTGAGCAGTTAAACTGTCTGTGAACTGAGCTTATGCTCAGAACAGTCTCACTGTGCCTTTTTATAGAAAGATTAACTTTGTGTCTTGGGAAGGTTCAGCAGTTTCTTTATTGTGACCAGATAAATCGAAATGCTCTCTGAAAGCTGAGCTTGTCACTTCGCCTCTAGGGTGGTTTTAAATTATCTCCTTGAGTTATTCAGATTTCCTGTTTCCCATCTTCGTGAGGGTACTCAGGGTGGCCTTGCTGCAGTAAATGAACTGTTAATGGGTTTATAACTAATAATTAAACACATTTATTAATTTATTAAACACATCCCAGTAGTACAGACAGGAGGTATTTGGGTCTTTTTGAAGCAGGTTATGGATATCTCAGGTGTGTTGTTTCCATGTCATGCACTGGTTGTTTTTTATTTCATTTCTGGGAGACTGACAAACATGTGGTGCCACTTCTGTTCTTGCAGGTGGAGCCTCTCTGGGAGGTGAATATTTACCTTTCAGCTTCTAAAACTTAAGTATTGCTGTTTGCAAAGCTTTTCTTGCTCGATTCTCTTAGAAACCAAAGTGAATCAAAAATGAAAGCGTGCCCTGATGTGATTGCAGTTGGACTTCAATACAAACCAGCAATTCCATTCTATAATCTTAGTAGTTAGAAGCTTTTAACTGCCATATTCTGCCCTGCTTGACTGGTTTAAAGTTTTAGTTTATTTATTTTACATTTATGTTTATTTTTATTCTGTATCAATTAGTTTGGGCAAGTAATTGTTGACCAAACTGGAGAGCCTGAATGTTTGTCTGCACTGAAATCAGCGAGTGCAGCTGGATCAGATCATGTTTGTGCAGAATATGGCATTCCCTGGATGGTTTGGATCCCTTACACTGTAAGGGAATGCTGCTAATGGAAGAGCTGACTGGATGTTTAGTTACCACAGGAATGTGGTTCGTGAAGGTGTTTATCTACAGTACATGAAATATCCATAGTTTTCCTTACAAATTGACAGTGATATTTTTGGAAATAGCAAGATGATAAAATGCATATATGATTTAATTTATTAAAACATGCTGATATTAGTTTGATGAAATTTGACATGTAACTTTTCCTAACCTACAGTTTTATAACTGAGTACTGAGTTCAAACTGTTTTGCTGCTCAATCATAGGACTGATTTCAGTAGTACTGCAGACAAACACCTCTTGCTTTTCATTTTTCTCAACTTAGGTGTATTTTATTTTGTAGCTGGAAATTGAGCATTGAGTGCTTATTGCTGGTTGGTGGCAGTGTTCCTCCAGCACAGGGTCACTGGGTTGGTGGCTGTGCTGTCGGGTGGGTTTCTGCTGCTTCTGCAGAAATAGATTTGGGCTGTGATTGGAATCTCCATTAATAATAATAATAATAATAATAATAATAATAATAATAATAGCCCTGAAGTGGATCCCAGTGCTGCTGCCTGTAAATCTTCTGATGACAGAAAAGGTTCTTAATTCTCACCTGAAAAGCTCAGATTGAGCTCCTTTTGCTGCTCAATCTCCTTTAGCTTCTGCTCCAAATTCAGACACCTCCAAAGCTGACCAGAGGCCACATGAAAGTTGTGGATTTTGCTGTGCTCGTTGGCAGTGAAGTCTGGTTCACACTAACTGTGGGCAGAGGCACCTGAGCCCACGGTTTTGGTTTGGCTGCTCTGCCCCGTGTCCCTGGAGATTCCGTGGGTGTGGGCGAGCGGCAGCCGCTGACGGTGCCCGGTGTGTGTGTGTGCAGGGGGAATGGCTGCCGGCGGCAGCGGGAAGGGCCGGGGAGCCAAGCGCAAGCAGCAGGATGGAGGAACCACGGGGACAGCCAAGAAAACACGGAGGTGAGAGCAGGGGTGCTGTGAGGGTGGGCACAGGGGTGGGTGCAGGGATGGGCACAGGGATGGGAACAGGGATGGGTGCCAGTCAGGGACAGTGGCACCCGTGATGCCCTATGCTGCCTCCTGGCTGTCTCTGCCCTGGATGGGTATCTAGGGGTCATTCCAGAGCCCCGTGATGTCACTGATGATGTCATGGGTCACTGATGACATCATGAATTACTGATGAGTTACAGACTATAAATGATTTGCAGTGAATGACTGTGCTGCTTTCACACAGACATGAGTGTGCAGCCCCTGAGCACAGGGAGAGCTCTGCAGGGGGGTGTCCTGGGGTGACATGTGACAGCACCTGGTGATGCCAGGAGGGTTTCTGTGTTTCAGTGACCCGTTGTTTTCGGCTCAGCGCCTGCCCCCCCATGGGTACCCTCTGGAGCACCCCTTCAATAAGGACGGGTATCGCTACATCCTGGCTGAGCCAGACCCCCACGCGCCCGACCCAGAAAAGCTGGAGCTGGACTGTTGGGCGGGAAAACCAATTCCTGGGGATCTGTACAGAGCCTGCCTGTATGAACGAGTCCTCCTGGCGCTGCATGACCGAGGTACAGAGCTCGTTAATCTGTGCAGGCTGTGTTTCCTTACAGAGGCATCTCAATAACCTGTCTGTACCAATCAGAAATGTTTCAGGTGCCACTGCTCTCAGAGGTGCAGAGGTTAAATCCACCTCTCCTTTGCCTATAGACACCACCACGTTTACAATCCTAAATAAGTGCTCGTGTGCTCCCCTGCAGCTCCCCAGCTGAAGATCTCTGACGACAGGCTGACTGTCATCGGTGAGAAGGGCTATTCCATGGTGCGAGCCTCGCACGGCGTGCGCAAGGGAGCCTGGTACTTTGAGATCTCCATGGATGAGATGCCTCCAGACACAGCTGCCAGACTGGGCTGGTCACAGCCCTTGGGTAAATAGTTTTATAAAACATTTCTTAGCAGGTGCTGCTGCTACCCTCCCTGTGTTCACCATGAAGTGTTTATTTCCACAGGGAACCTCCAGGCCCCTCTGGGATATGACAAGTTCAGCTACTCCTGGCGCAGCAAAAAGGGAACCAAGTTTCACCAGTCCATAGGGAAACACTATTCCTCTGGCTACGGACAGGGCGATATCCTGGGGTTTTACATCAACCTTCCAGAGGATACTGAGACAGCCAAATCCCTGCCTGACACCTACAAAGACAAGGTGAGGTGCAAGTTCACTGTTGGATTAAGCATTGGCAGGTGGAAAACTGGAAAACGAGTTGCTGTGGCCTCACTCGTGCCCCTTTCCATGCATCCTTCCCATCCTGCCTCTCGGTACCTCCGTGGTTCGTGGGGGAGAGGCCCAAAGTGTTGATCTCAAGAAAGCAAAATACTCCTGGATGGGATTGCCCACATCTCCTTTCACCTTCCCCTCCTGGCTCTGAAATCTCTGAGCTGTGGGAATCACTGCTCACAGGTACTCTGACACCAGGCACACCTGGCCCTGAGCAGGGCAGGTGACAGGGAACAGTTTTTTGGGCTTGTTCCTGATGCAGTTTGCTGCTGTTTCAGGCTTTGATCAAATTCAAAAGCTACTTGTACTTTGAAGAGAAGGATTTTGTGGACAAAGCAGAGAAGAGCCTAAAGCAAGCCCCTGGAAGCCAGGTGAGTTGTTGCTGTCACTTCAGCACGTGCCTGACCTGAGTGAAAGGTAGCAGGGATTAATCTTGGCAGGGTTGCTGTGTCCTGACAGCCACCATCAGTGGGAAAACCCTTTATTTTTCAGATCATATTCTTCAAAAATGGTGTCAGCCAAGGAGTTGCCTTTAAGGACATCTTTGAGGGGGTTTATTTTCCTGCTATTTCTCTGTACAAAGGCTGCACGGTAAGTGAGGGGTCTTTGAAAGGGAATTCCTAAACCCATCAGTTTCAGTAATGCACAAAGTGTGGGCACTCTGGGAGCGTTACAAGTGAAAAACGAAAGATGGGAACTTTCAGTGACTCTGAACAATCTTGCTGTTCACATGTGTAATGAGATTATCAAATTATTGAAGTAACATCAACAATGTTTGTTCCTGTGGGCTTGCACAGAGTGTGGGGAGGCTCAGGAGTAAGGAATGAGGATGGAGGACTAAACAAATTTTCCTGGATTTTTAGATATAATGAAAATGTATGTTTCACAGGTTTCTATAAACTTTGGGCCATATTTCAAGTATCCACCGAGAGACATCACTTACCATCCTGTAAGTAAAACAGAAGCTGCTCCCTCCATTTGAGAGCCTCATTGTTTAAATCAAAGGTGTTTTGGTGTCATTCATACCACACCTGTACCTGGATAGTGTAGCCAAAAGGATTGTGTTTAAAAATACGTAAGCACGGATAGCCAAAGAAATCATTAAATTTTAATTGAATAATAGGTGTTGTTATCTTGTTGCTCTTGACAGATTGTTGCCTGTGTCCACCTCATTTGTCAGTAAGGGGGCTGAATTTTTATTCAAGGAAACACTTGGAATTTCCCCCCTGCCATTAGTGTTTTGAGGGGGGAAACAGCCCTGGAACGTGTCCAGGAGAGGAGCTAACTGTGCTTCCCTCTGCAGATGAGTGACATGGGCTGGGGGGCCGTGGTGGAGCACACGCTGGCCGATGTCCTGTACCACGTGGAGACAGAGGTGGATGGCAGGAGGAGCCCCCCCTGGGAGCCATAACCCCCCAACACCGTGGATCTATTGCAGAGGAACATCCATCTCCCTCTCGGTGATCAGCCAAGGACCCAACAGGCCGAGGCAGATGCAGCCCTGGCTGGCAGATGTTGTGTGTGTGTTCACATCTCCCCACTGTCCCTGGGAGGCAGTTCTGGGGTGTTTTGTGCTAGTTTGGGGCCTCTCTGGGAGCCCCCAGTATCATTAGAGTGTCACTGGCTGGAGAAGGGGGTTTGAAGAACCTTCTCCTGGGCTGGGACAGGGCAGGGTGTAGCTGGAGCTGCCAGGTGTGGGTGCAGTGTCCCCTGTGCTCAGGTGTGTTTGGCTGATGGTGACCAACAGCTCCCAGCCAGGACGGCTCTGTTGGAACGACACGGCTGCATGTAAGACTGAAATTTGGGCTTCTGTCCAAACCGTATTTTTTTTTCCCCACAGACTGGAAACCAGTTTAAAAATAAAGGCTTTAACTCTTCTTTTTATTCTTGTTTTTGTCTCGTAAATTCTTACAAGGGACATTTAAAGTCAAAGTAGTTACACTTGGAGATCTTTTGAGCTGAAGGTCTCCTGTGCACAGGAGTTACATGGGGCCTCCTGCTAATAATCAGCAGTGCAGAGCTTTGGGTGAATAAATAATTTGACACTTCTTATGTGTTGGTCCAGGAAAAAATAAATTACAGCTGCTTTGAGGGGGAGAGGAAAGAAAACTGTTACATAAGTGCTGTGTTTGAGTTTTGGGAGAGTAAAATTTGAGGTTCAGTCAGGCCTGTGTTTGCCTCACTGAGGATGTACCTTCCCAGTCAGCTGTCTCCCTAATTAGCCCAGACCTTTAATCGTAGGCAGCACTAATTAAAGCTTTATTTATTCATTGAAAGTAATTAGGGAGGGTGGAGTTGGCTGACTGGGCCAGCACGTGCTCAGTTTGGCAACTGCAGGAATTAAATTTTTGGTCCTGCACTTACACCATGAGCTTCAATAAATAAACCTTTATATATATTGATTTTAACAATGTATTAATTAGTGGAGTCTGCTATCAAAGGCCTTGGCTGATTGAAGCGACAAGATGCCATAGTTTGCCCTGAAGGAAGCCCTGCTTGGTGGTCAGCAGGTCGTGGTCAGCAGGTCACAGCATCGGCCGAGCCAGGCGCTGCCGCAGGTGTTTGGCAAAGTCCACCTGTGTCTGGGACAGGACCTGGTTGATGATGGTCTTGGGCAGCCACCCCTGGGGAGGAGCAGACACAGCCTGTGAGCAGAGGCTGCCTCCCCACAGCCCCCGGCTCCCCCTGGCCGCCCCCGGCTCCCCCTGGCCGCCCCCAGCTCCCCCCGGCCGCCCCCAGCCCCAGGTACCTTGAGGTCGATGCTGAGCAGCCAGGTGAGCCTGGTCTGGGAGGGGCTGCCAGGCAGTGGGCGCAGGACCATGCAGGTGGGACCGTTCTCAGCCCTGGTGGAGGAGAGCCCCAGGTCACACCCAAACTTGGACTTTTCAGCCTCAAAAATGCACTTTGGGGTTTGGGGTTCCATAGAAACCCAGCGACTCTGAGCCCATAGGAAAACCCTCCTGCCCTGTGGGCACCTCCCTCCCTGCACACACATAACTGGACTGGGCAGGGGGTACCTGATGAACCCCTCCTGCTCAGGCATGGCCCCGTAGGTCGTGGACATCCCGGCCAGGACACAGGTGGAGCCGCGTCTCCTGGAGCACCGGACGCTCACAAAGTCCCGGGGCCCAACGATGTTCCCGGGGGTCGCCGCCGCCTTCTCGTGGGTGATCACCGTGTCCTTCCCAATCTTCTCCAGAATCTGCAGTTTGGAATTAAAACTTTCATTTGAAGCGTTTAGTGCTAGCACAGCTAAAAGCTGCCTTTGGTTACCAGGTGTTGAGACACAGGGTCTGACAAAGGCTTGGTGTTTACAGTGACAATAATTCCAAATATTTGCTCGCCCCCAGGTGCAGAACTGTTTTCAATTCTGAGTGAAAAGCTATTCCCTTAGTGCTTCTCTCATTCTTTGTGCCTTGGGGCTATTTCTTCCCCAGATCAGCCCCAATTTCCAACAGAACTGGCTGCTCCTTGCAGGAAAGTGCCTTTCCTGCAGGGTGAGTCACATAGAAGCTGCTCCAGACTCGTCTCTGCTGCAGCAGCAACACAAACACTGCAAAAACTCCTCTACATCTGCAGCAGAAAATGGACACAACACAGGCTGAGTGTGACAGGTCTGACACACATTTCCTACCCTGACTTCTTTGACGTTGGGGTTCCAGTCTCCCATCTGCTCCATGTTGTCCACCAGCTCTCTGTACACCGTGTCCAGGGGCTGGTCCACCACCACCTCCAGCCGGAACACCTTCCCCACGTCTGGCAGCACCTTGCTCAGCACTTTATCTCCATTACCCTGGGGAAGGGATGGCAGAATTACCACCAGAGCTGCTCACAGGAGCGCTGCAAGGCAGCAGCACAGGGCAGAGCACCCACCGCCACCGTCTCTGTCTTCCAGTCATCCTGGTCCTCGAGGATTCTGAGGGATTTCTGCAGCGCTTCTTCTCCTTGCTTGATGTAAGACATTTCCATCTCACTGAAGGGTTTCTCCTCCAACCTTGAGCCTGCCAGCACCAGACAAAGGCAGGGCTGAGTGCAAGAACAGCCATGTAATGTGCTGGATGAGCTTTATCTACTCCCTTCTCAGTGCCCAGGGGATGGGGATTAAACCCGGTTCTCACCCTGCCTTTGGTTCAGCAGAAGCACCCTCAAGAAGGTTTTTCCCCAGCCTGTGAAGGAATAGACGCCTCAAGTGTCACTTACTGAGCAAGGAGCTTCTCCTGCGCACCTGGTGGATCCAAGTGCTGGGTCCTGGGCTGTGGCTGGCCAGCCTGCTCAGCTCCTGGCTGATGGCCACGGCAGCTTGTCTCCTCAGACCTGGGAGAGAGAGCGTGTCACCTGCTGGCACCACATTGCTGTGGGTTTTGCCCCAATTTAAACACAAAACATGGAAAAGCCCCTGCTTGTCACCACCTCAGTGTCCCTGCAGGCACAGGGAGCAGCTGTTGCCATCGCACTGCCCTGGCACAGGTTGCCCTAAGCAATCCTGAGCTTGGCTCCAGCACTGAGCCACGCAGCAGTAAAAATACAGAGGAGCATCGTGCAGGTGCCCAGGAAAGAGCACGGAAATGGAGCACAGAGGGACAAAACCCTCACAGCCAGACAGAGTGTGACCCAGAGCTGGTCACAGGGACATGAGCCAGCCCCTCAGGCCCCTGGTCTGGCAGCAAAAAGGGTTTCAGGGACAGTAAATCACAGAACCCAACATGACACAGAGTGGGGAGAACATCCCCCAGGCTGGGGATGTTTAGAAAGAGAAGTTTAGAAAGGAGAGTTCTTTCTGAAGTCTGTGACTCAACAGGAGCTTTTCTAATACATTTTTGCCAGAAACTCCCACTCTGCCTGTGACAGCAGGGACAGAATCCCTGAGCCCCGGGCTCGATCTGTCCCAGGCAGCCGGACAGGGGCTGTCCCGGGCTCAAACT